>CANXYC010201708.1:0-10490 GCA_948193065.1 Aleurites moluccanus | reverse complement strand
ATTGGAGTACATTCTAGAGCTCCGTAGTTAGCCTTTTGGAAATGATAGAATGTTGATATATGAATGTTATCCTTTGGATACTCTTGTTCCTCTTTGATAAGAGATGTCTTCTTTAGATCATTAAGGAACAAGAGAAAGATATTTAATGATATAGAAGTATGCAATTGAAATCCCTTGTCTATGTATGAACATGGAAATTTATGATGTTATGTTCTTGGCATTTGTGAGTATGGTGATCTGTGAGTTCTACGGGTTTATGGTGGCCTTAAGCTTACCCTTGCCCTAGGACCGTCGCACCACTGGAGTTGGGGTGTGACAACTTGATTCTTGTTATATTGGAAATACAAATTCTTTCTCTTTTCATCCATATATGGATCATCATCTGAATGAATCTACACAAGGTGCAACATTTGATTGAACTTGCTGATTCATTGGATGTGTTAAACTTATGCTTTGACCATGGTCATGATTTCTCATGCCTTAAACAACTTAAACAAAATTGTTAGCATAATTAACACATTGATATATTTTGTTATCATCAAAATCAACATCAAACCCAAAGGGTCCAACAATCTTCCCCTTTTTGATGATAACAAAATTTTACATATAAGTGTTTAAAAAATAAGCACAATAGATCAACTAAATACAAACACTTGTATATAAAATTCTCACCCTTTTTCATATCAAAAAAAGATTTTGCACTCCCTCTTTTAAAATGAATTGCTTAACACATAATGGGGTCCAAAATATCTCCCCCCTCTTTTAAGAATTTCTCCACCTTAATAAATCAAAAGGTGTTCAAGAGGTACTCAAGGGATCATCAAAGTAAAAATATATTTTCAAAACACATTTGAAAAAATAAATACGCCATCAACATTTTCAAACAAATTTTCACTCAAATCAATAGGCATTATCATAGTGGTAATGCAGATTCATTCAATAAAGATTTAAAGTTTAGAGTTACCACTTGTAGCCATGAACTTTAACCTCTTGAATGAGGAAAACCTATTATGAGTTGTGACATCCATTTCACATCATTTAGCTCCTTTTTTTCTTTGGATTTCAAACAATATGGCTTCTTCATCATCATCAAATTTGTATACAAAAGAAGAAGTTTTTGGTACCTATTTCATTTTGAATCCTTGGGGGTTAGCCTTTATGCCTTTAGCAACCCAAATTAATTTGGTTTTTGATTGCTTCTTTTTAATGGCACATTCATGAATAATATGACCATATTTATTGCAATAACAATAATATTTATGAAATGTCGTATTATTTCTAATTCTATATGAATGATGCTTTTTTGTTTTGTAAAAAATAGGATTTTTGTCCATAACTATTACATAAATAGCAATATCCATTAAATTTTTGGTTATGATTATGAATGTTATTGTAATACCCTATAAATTCCTAACTCACATGCATGAATTAGTTCTCAGTTTGTAGTTCATTAGTCTTGAAATGATGAGAAATAATTTTAGAGACACAGTTATAAAGCGAACTTGATACTTTTCCAGAAAGCGGCAGTGTCGGGAACACTGTCGAGAAATTAGCAGTACGGTGAATAGAAGAATTTCAGAAGTTGACCTGGGGGTAAAAGATCACCATAATGCATGTGTAATTTTGGTAAAAAGAAAGAAGTGAAAATCATTTAGGAACACTGAAAAAGTAACCAATGACAAAATCGTAAATAAATGAAAGTTTAAGGTGAATAGTAGAAATGGGTCCGTTGGAGTTATAGAATGACTCCATAACTATTTTTATAAATAAGTATAAATTAAAATAAGCCTATTGACTTTCCATATTAAAATCCAATTCCATACAGAATTGACAGAATAAATTACAGAAGATTTTGGACCAAAGTGTGATATATGAAAGTTTGAGGATTAAGTTATAATTTTTCAATTGATTTTTGTATAAAAGTTTATACTTAGAACATTTTGGATATCTTCTTCCTTTTCTTCTCTTATGGCCGAACCATTTCTTCCCTCTCATTTCTTCATTTCCAACTAAATTTCCTTAGAGAATTTGATAGAAATTTTGAATATTAACCTAGTTTCACCTATTTCTATCATCAATTTGCAAGAAAGAGCAAAGGAAACTTAGGAAATTTTTAAAGAAAGGATTCAGGTAGAACATCAATTTGAGGTAAGAAGTTGTTTTGTTTGATTTAATGGTTTATTTAGAAGTTATTTAAGTTGAATTTGATGGGTTTGTAGTTAATTTGCATCAATTGATGCTAATTGATAGGAATGCCTAAATTACCTAGCTATATTGAAGTTGTAAGAAAGGGTTCGGTGATTTAGTATTTTATTTTGTTAATTGATATTAGAATATGTTAATTGGATTTGAATAGGTGATTCATTAATGGTTTATTTGATGTAGAATTGAAGTTTTGTCAAGGTTGCCTTAATTGGCTTCATTGGTGATTTTGGTTGGAAATCAAGTTTCCAAGGCTATTTGAAGCATTAGGTGAGTCTATATTGCATCATTTAACATGTATATTGCATTAGAATTGAAATTGGAAACCTCCCTTGGATGACCCATTTTGGCCGAACCCTTTGTTACTATTCATGCCTTGGTTTTGCTTTCATTTTTGCCTTTAATTCTATAGCCAATTTGACCTCATTTGATGTTGTTTATTTGTGTTTCTTTGATGCCTATACCATTGTTAATAATGTAGCTTGTTGTTGATTGAATTGGGCAAGTCAATTTTGCACCCTAACTTAACCTATTGGCTTGCCATTGTATGCCCACCATGTGTTTGATGAAATGCCTAGTTCATTTGCCTTTGGCCTATTGTTTGCATTCCATAGGCCTACCAATTGAACGCCATTGTCGCCAGCAACGTTGACATGCCAATTGGCCTACCGATTTTCATTGCTGAACTAACTTTTATTCCATATCTTTGTTGTTTATCATAACCTTTATCCTTGATTGTATATTGTTTATTGCAATGCCTTTGATTCAAATACCATTTGATTTGAAAGATATTGATTATATTGACAGCGATGATACCATTATGCAATAATGGTATCTATTGACTTATTATCCATTTATATTGACCTAAATGTGGTTTGACAGAGCTGCCGCACCGACAGGGTAGTGGGTACATACTGTCAGCAATGTGCACATTGATATTGATGCCCTAACTGGGAAGGGTTAGTGGTCCCAACCATAGGACCTGATAAGTCTTATGCCTACTTGATATGTGATCGACTGTGTGATTACACATAGTCTTGATGTTTCAGGGCCCTATGTCTATCTTACCATATGGTTCCATGACTTGATATGACCATTGATATTCCTATTGATTTTTGATTTTGATTCTATAAACCGACATGATTGATACTGTCCCATTGTTCCTTATCACATATATATATCATTGTTCTATCTCATTTGATTTATGATGCATATAGATTCACTGAGTATCATCTATACTCACCATTTATTTGTTTACCCATTTCGGGAAAGGAGTAGGCTGCAGAATCCTGTCATCTATCTTCCGAGGATTTCTGTTACAGTCTTTGATGTATATTTTCTGTATTTTTGTATTTTGGTATTCATTATCTAGCTGCTTCATGGGGTATGTATGGGTTAGCTAGGAGATGAACATGTATATATGATTATGATGATATTATGAGATATATGATGATTATATGATGTGGTTTAATGACTATTATAGCCAATTGCAGAAATTTACAGAATGAATAACAGAATAACAGAATAAATGGTAACTAACTAAAATGGATAATATATTGTGGATTACAGATTGTGCATGTGATACTGGGTTCTATGGGTGTCGGTCACCATTGGCATCTCTAGTGCCCTAGGACCATCGCGATCCGGAGACGGGTCGTAACAATTATATTTATGCCTTTTCTTATTGGAGGCATGACTATTTTTGCAAACTTGAGCCTAATGACCATGAGAATTACAAGAATGATAGTGTCTAATGAATGAAGCTTTAAAAATCACACTATCATATATTTTGTCTTATTTTATTAGCTTGAGCATAATTTATTTAAAAATTCATATCTTCCTTTTCCAATATCTAATGCTCAATATAATTTCTGTTTCCAAAACTAGACATCCATATCTTTTCATCCATACTAAATTTGTAGGCTAATTTCATCTGTGAAAGCTTTAGAAATAGTTCGATACAACAGAGCACCATTGTAAGTTTTTTCATCTAAGCAACTTTTTGGTAAATCTTTAATATCTTTCGCTGTAGATCTCTGTTTCACTTAATTCTTATTGCATTGGAAATATAACTTCTTCCTCTTTCCATCCACATATGAATCATCATCTGAATGAATCTACACAAGGTGCAACATTTGATTGAACTTGCTGATTCATTGGATATGTTAAACCTATGCTTTGACAATGATCATGATTTCTCATGCCTTAAACAACAATTGCCGCCACAATCTTCGATCACATCATCATTGCTATTAATGGTTAAAAGCCTACTACTATCGTTCAAGATCCAACTATCACCAAAGCCGATCTCGGCTTAACCATAGTCAAAGCTTCATCACTGTTCACTTTCAATCAACCCATCTCCATCACTGTCATGATCCAGCACCACCAAATCAACTCCATTGCACCGTGCTCAATGTTATGGTGACTTGAAGAAGCAACTCCAAATCAAATCATCTTCAAAGCTTATTCTCTCTCTCTCTCTGTCTTTTCTTTTTATTCTTAAAAATTGGACCCCATTTTTTTATCCATACCCCAAAAAAGCATGGTCGAGCCTTTGGTGGACACCACCAACACCTCAAGCCACCCTCCTCCACCACCACCACCACCACTATTAAGTTCCTTTGAAGCTTGGAGAGTTGTGTGGGACAAGAGTGAACCTCCATTCATCTTCATCCTTGGGGCAAAGATCAATCAATTTTTTTTTCTTATTTATATTTATTTTTTTGTTAGTTTTTGTGGATTTGGTTTCTTTGGGTTTATATATGATTAAGTCTAATTATATTTTTATGCAACAAAAGCTACAAAAGAAAGCTCCAGTTATGAACTTGCAAGAATTGATTTTGAATTGGTTAAACCTTTTAAAAGGTCTTAAATTGAGAAAAGAGAAATGGGGTTTTATTGGGTTAATGTTTTAGAGAAATAATATATTTATTTTCAATTTCTTTTAGGTTGGTTGCGGGGGTGGAGTTGGTGGTGGTTAAGTGAAGAGGCAAGGTGGTGGCGGCGTGACAATGGTGATGGTCGTAGATAGAGAGAAAAGGGGAAATTGGAGAGAGAAAAATAAAAAAGCAAAATGTAAACAGATATTAATTTATCATTCTATATGCCATCATGCAAGCAGGGAGGCATAAGCTTTGTCAGTAACATGGGGCCAACTTTCTAGTCAACATGCTTAGTCAGGTTACTAGGGTGACCTATGTTACATCATTATTCTGGTTAGCTTTTGGCCTGAAAACATCAAGTAACATCCAAAGTGGAATAAATATGAAGATATAAGGCTCGACTCTAGTGCCCAAGCCCAACCAAGGTGAATTAACCTAATGGACGTGGGCCCAGATTATTAAAGCCTATAAGGAAAATATAGCTCAAGGCTCAAGATCAGGGGTGCCTTCTAGATCGAGCTCCCAGTGAAGAAACTACAAGTTCCATTTGTAATGGCCTTCAAATAGGTTTCAGGGTTTGAACCTCTCTCAATTCCTTCATTACTAAGTTATCTAGACAAGGGTAATAAAGTGAACCTGTCTCATTTGTTATCATGAGTAGCAGCTTAATGTTATGGTCAATGGTGGTGCACAGCATGACAGATGCCGCACTCTACTTATGGGATATTTAACATAGTAGAAGGAACTTGATATGGATAGAAGCTTGTCCTTTTGGGCTACATATAAATTCCCCTCTGATAGGAGCACATGTCTTGGAGTTCGATCCATCGGTTTGCCACTAAAGTATAAACTAGCACCCCTTACTACCATTAGGGTCTATTCATTCTACAACTTCTAATCTCTTTCTCTCTTTAAATATTTTTCTTTCTCAATAATTGATCATATCTTTCTTAAAAACTCTTTCCAGCAATAATTTGGTATCGGAGTGGCTTTCCAAGTCCATGCTTGACACCCTTCATGCATTGTGTTCATCTTACAGAACCTCAAACTTGAGCTCCAACACATACTCAAATGTGATCCATTTCAGGTCCAAGCTTTAGCCAAAGAGATCCACCAACTTATTTTGAAGGTCCTAGGATCATCAAATTGACACCATTTATGGGATTTGATTGATTCAAATATTGAATCTCTTTCTATTCTTTTTTTTAGAACTGTAATACTTACAACTCTTTTCTTTTTCTTTTTCTTTCTTGGACATTAAGAAAACTCCATTACATAAAAAAAAAAAACTCAACAAAATTCTATAAAAATGACTCGGATATACCAAATAGAACCAGCCTCTTCAAGCCAAGTACCACAGGGGGAACTCCTACCCTAGAGAACATGTGACCCCCAGCCAAAAACACCTTGAGTTCTCAAATAGTGAATCCATTCTCAATCCCTAACCTTACCCTAATTGATAGCTCCCTTAACTTTCAACTCCTTGCAAACATAACTATTCAACTTAACAATAACGTCCAAACATTCCAAGTCTTGGCTCTCAAACAAATCCCTCACGTTTATGATGTCACTATAGCACTTGAAACTACACTCAATGGTGTAGCTAGACACTTTTTTTTTCGTGAAGAATCATATGAGGGGATGAATCAGGCAGAAAGGGGGAAGAAATAAGGTAGTAAAGGTAAAAAAATGGATTTACGGAGTAAAAGAGAAGGGTTGGATGATGGGAGTATTCTAGTAGGAGGAATATTAAACTGGAGGAAGTAGAAGGGAGTACAACAAGAGACATGAGAGGAAGAACTCAGGGAAAGAATCAGCTCACTAATATAGATGAAGAGGTCATACATCTTCTCAAAGGAGTGAGGGGGAAGAAGAGAAGAGGGAAGTGAACAAAGGTCTTGGAGGTGAGAGAGAGAGATGACCGAAGGGACATTGAAAATAAAAGTATAAGTAGGCATGTTGTAAGAGAGGTTAGAAGGAAAAAAAGAACTCATACCAGTGAATAACCTAAGAGGGGAGGATCTAGGAGAGATGACAATAGCATATATGATTTTCATCCCTCTAGATGAACATGCCGAGAATAAGAGATATAAAATTTTCAAGTATTTAAGTATAATAAAATGTCAAATCTCAATGTAATTTTCATGATTTTCAAACTCGGCTTGGTTTTAGAATGAGTGAAGATAAAGGGTCGGATGTTCAATCAAGGTTGAACCAGTCGAAATAAGATTAAACTGTGAGTAATTTAATTAAAAGTATAATATAAAAAGTATAAATTTTATAATATAATATGATATTTATTATCTATATGCTCAAAATAAGTATAATGCACATGTAATTAAAATTAAACAATAAACTAACTGTACAAATATATAATTAAACATTTATTATCTACTAGAGAATTTTCATTAGTAAGTTTAATTAAGTAATTAAATAGCTAAATTTCGTTTGATAAACAAGCCAAATTTAATTAATTTAATTTAGCTAAATAAAAGTTGTTCGGTTTAGTTAATTTAGTCAATTTTGGACTTTTAATTAAACTTAATTTGAAATACATTTCTATTAGTATTGTGTAATTAATATTACATATTATAATGACCCAAATTTTTATTAATTTTAATATTCTTATTTTATAATTTAATATATTTACTCATTTATATTTATACATATAAAGTTAATATATATATATATATATATATAATAATGACATTTCTATAAATAAGCATTTCAATAAAAAGTTATTTTTGTAAATAGATACATAGCATATTAGGGTTAAGGGTAATATAGTCTTTTACCTATATTATATAAATAGCATTGTAACATCTCTCTTATTTGGCTCTGTTTTTCTTTCAAAAAATTCAAAGAAAAAACAATGACAACTCTCTCAAATGCTTTTCTTATTGTTGTTTTGACTTTGCTACTCGTAGTGCTCTCCCACTCTTGGAGCTAACATGATCTCACATTCCTTTGCTTTTGCTTGTATTGTGGCCATGGTTTTGAAAGTCCATGTGATTGGAGTAGTGATGATTATTAATGGAAGAAGAAGGAATGATGATGATTTGGTGAGAGGCAATTAGGTTTTTGGTTTTGAAAGTCCATGTGATCGAAGCAGTGATTATGATTTGGTGAGAGGCAACCTGTCACGACCCGATTTCGGATTGCGACGGTCCTAGGATGCAGGAGATGCCAATGGCGACCAGCACCCATAGAACCCAGTATCACATGCAAATATTTATAACCATCAATTAATTAATCAATTTACTTAATTACTATTCATTCAACAATTCTGTAAACTGTCTGTCATTTTATGCTGTTGGCTGTAACATCCATCATCACATATCATATCAATACTCATATATCATAAAATATCATTGTAATATCTTTCATTTTGAAGTATATTTATTGATTTTATATGTTTGGAGAATTTTAAAATTTTATTGGAGAATTTTAAAATTTTAAATGAGAATATTGAAAAAAAAAATTCAGAAAAAATTTTGTTTTGGATTGCAGTAGAATTCAGTGTTAATCATTTCTTGCTCTTAAAGACATAATTTGATAAAGTGTAAAATATGAAAGGTGTTAATTTATGTCTTAGCTTTAATTCTGTAAAATGGTTTGGTAAAATTCTGAATATGTGATAAGTTGTGTCTATTTGAGCAAGGCTGGTCTGGATGAGAATTTCTGCAGGGATACAATATATATTTGGAATTACTGGGAGTGATTGAGGCAGAACTAGTTGAAGTTGTGAACATGAAAAATATTCCTTAGAGTGTTGAGATGATGCTTGTAAAATCTCAGAATTTTTAGATAAGTATCAGTGGAGAGTGTTTTGTATCAAGGCTATTCGGTCAGACTTTTAGGCAGGAGTCTGGGTGACTATTGGAGAGTCACTACTGTCTGAATGCTGATTAGTTTGTTGTGAAAATTTGATATGTTGTGTTCCTGCTTGTTGATTGTAAGTGGTGAGAAGAATTGGTAAGTTTGGATTTTTGTAGCTCATTTGTGAGCTGGCTTAAAGCAGGATGTTCAGGCAAGAGTTTAACTTAGAAGTATTTGGTTATGGAGAGCCAGCCTTAAGCGAGAAGGCATTTCGCGAACTAGAAATGCGAAGTGGTATTATGGCAAAGTGGCGAGAAGCTTTGGCAGAGGGCTTTGGCGAAGAAAAGTTGGCGAAGAGGCATTATGCGAGGAAGCATTGTGCGAAGAGAGATGTGCGAGGTGGCAGTTCGCGAAGAAGCGAAGAGGCGAAGAAGCGAAGAGGCGAAGAAGCATTTTGCGAGATAGCAATTGCGAGTTGGAATGTACGAGGCAGCATTGCCGGATCAAGATTGGCGAACTGGCAAGTGTGAGCTGGGAATGCGAAGTGGGAATGGCGAGCTAGTTTGGCGAGGGGGCTTTGCCGAGGCAGTTTGGCTAGGGAGCTTTGCCGAGGCAGTTTGGCGAGCTGGCTAGCGTGTTTTTGGACAGAGGTTTATTTAACCCCAGTAACCCAGCAACGATTTCACGATTTTCCTTTCTCTCTTCCTTTGGCAATTTCAGTCTTTTTCTCAAATTTGTTCCATATTTTATTCTAAGGCATTAAGGCTTAGATTAATGCAATAGACTTCTAGATTAGTCTATTATTAAGGCAGAATCATCAATTTGAGCAGAGTTTTGCAGAAAACTCAGTTTAAAGGAAATAAGATAAATTTTCTTCCTAAATTATTTTCTTTGGATTTAATTAAGTCTATGGGTTAGGATAATTAATTTTGGGTATATAGAATTTATTGCTAGTGATCAGAAGCAATTAATGGTAATTAATGTGGGAGAAATTTTGGAGGTTGAACTGCTGTGAACAGTAACTCCGAAATTTAATGGGAAATTTAATGTAGTTTTTCTTTAAGAAATTAATGGGATATTGTTGGGAATTAAGAATAGAGATTCTAAGATAATTAATTAATGAAAATCATGTGGAACATTGTTGATTGGAGAAACCCTAATTTTTGTATATTTGGGAAATGTCTTAGGAGGAGAAATTCAGAATTTGATTGAGGAATTTAAGTGAGCAGTTGGCTAAACGAATTTAAGGAAATTTGTGCAAGAGGTAAGTATGAACATTTTGTTTGATTTCCATTCTTTGGAAGTAATACAACCAATTATTCTTACCTTTGTTATTATATTATACATAAATGGTCATAAACTGTATATTGTGAATGGCTTGATCAATATTCTTGGATCAAGTTCATATGTTCTTATTTGTGAACCCGATTTGAATTATTGTTGTATGATGATGGTCTTGCGACCAATATGCTTCTTATGTGATTGAAACCCATGACCCATGGATAGAACGCTCTTCCCAATGAGAGTAAATTCATTGGTCCATTGTGCACTTTGGGAGCCCAGCCGATAGGGTTTTTATCGGTG
>CANXYC010201690.1:0-21621 GCA_948193065.1 Aleurites moluccanus | reverse complement strand
CTATGTATTTCATCATGCTATCATTAGCATTTCTATCTACAGATCATTAATGGATAAATATGAATGTCATGAATATTATTGCATACTCATATATATATTATGACTCACTGAGTATAAAGTTATACTCACCATTTCAATGGTTTAATGTTTTCAGGACCTCATTAAAGAAGTCATCCATTGGCTATTCCATCTCCAGCCTTGGATCAAATGTACGTATTGGGGTCACTCCTATGTATAGAGTTCCTTGGTATATAGTGTATAGAGGTTTGAATTGACTTAAGTTAAATTTTAGAATGATCAAATGGTATAATGATATAACATGGATATGTATATATTGTACATATATATGATATATGAATTTGAGAATAAATGTATATGTCTTATATGTTATGGATGAAAATATTGAAGTGCAATTTGAGTTGCAATTGATAAATGGAGGATATAAGAGGATGTATGTTATATTAGGAGTGCATTTTTCTATGTTTTGCAGATAGCTTAAGTCAGAGTTTCAAAGGAGACTCTGTCAGTTTTTCTGCAAGAATGTTTGATAATATGATGATTTTAAAAAAAAATTATCACCTAAAATGTATCACAGGTTAAGTTATGAATGTAAAAGCTTAAGCATGGGTTCTTCGAGGTACTGGTGGCTTAGGCATTACTCGTACCCTAGGACCATCATAGTCTAAAGTTAGACTATGACAATAATGTATAGAGGTTTGAATTGACTTAATTTAAATGTTAAAATGATCAAATGGTAAAATGATATGACATGGATATGTATATATTGTACAAATATATGATATATGATCTTGAGGTGAAATGTTTATGTTATATGATATGAATGGAAATATTGAAGTGCATTTTGAGTTGTAATTGATCAATGGAGGATATATGGGGATGCATGTTATATTGGGAGTGCATTTTTATATGTTTTGTGGATAGCTTAAGTCAAGGTTACAAAGGAAACTCTGTCAGTTTTTCTGCATGAATATTTGGTAATATAATGATTTTAAAAAAAAAAATTGTCACCTAAAATGTATCACAGGTTAAGTAATGAATGTAAATGTTTAAGCATGGGTTCTTCGAGGTACTGGTGGTTTAGGCATTACCCATACCCTAGGACCGTCATAGTCTAAAGTTAGGCTGTGACATGGAATGTGTAAATAAAGAAAAGGTGAGTATATAAGAAACTCAGTGAATCTATATGCATCAACAAATAAATAGTAGATAATACTAGAGCAATGGTACCAATAGGTCATATATAGAATATTGAATCAATATCAGGTTACAAAATAGCCAAGGAATAAATCATAAGCTCGTTATCATATGGAAAGACAGATAAAAGGATGGACTGTATGAAATCATACAATCTCCAGTAATCAGTATGGACCATATGTGAACATATAGGTCTCCAGTAACATATTAATATCAATGAGCATAAGACTGATTAGGTCTTATGGCCAGGACTATAACCCCTCCTAGCTAAGGCATCAATAATATAATGTGCACATCACCAACAATATTTTCCTACTACCTTGTCGGGTCGGTAGCTCTGTCAAGCCATATTAGGATCAATATCAATAAGTAACATATCAATGGATACCATTATGTAACAATGGCATCCTCCATATCAATAAGCTCAATATTAGTCAATCAATTATCAATAGGGTTCATGGCAATGTAAAAGGTGACATATAAACAATGATATATAGTTTGGTATTCAACAAAGACATGGAACAAAAGTTGGCTCGACAAAGGAAAACGGTAGGCCAATTGGCATGTTAACATCGCTGGCGACAATGGCATTCAAATGGTAGGCCTATGGAATGCAAACAATAAGCCAAAGACAAAATAAACTAGGTATTTCATCAAACACATGGTGGGCATACAATGGCAAGCCAATTGGTTAGGTTAGGATGCAAAATTGACTTGCCCAATTCAACCAATAACAAGCTACATTGGCAATAATAACATAGGCATCAAAGAAACAATATTATACAACATCAAAAGAGCTCAAATTGGCTATGAAAAACAAGGCAAAAATAAGCAAAATAGGCAATGTGAATAGTACCAAGGGTTCGGCCAAACAAGCACTTTCAAACCAAGTTTCAAATTTCAATTTCAACACAAATGGCATGTTAAAGGATGCATATAAGACTCACCTAAATATCCAAATAGCTTTGGAATGCTCAATTCCACCCAATTTCACTAATAAAGTCAATAGGCACACCTTTGTCAAAACTTGAATTCTACACTAAACCAATCATCAATTAGTTACCTATTAACCTCCAATTGACTAATTCTAACATCAATTAACATAATCAAATACTAATTCAAATAGCTAAGTTACAAAACTTCTATTAGGTTTAGAAATTTAGGGATTTCTATCAATTTGCATCAATTGATGCAATATAACTAAATACCCATCTAATTCAATCTTAATAACATCTAATTACACCATAAAACTAAGCAAATTAACTTCTTACTTAAAAAGAGTGAAGTGGCCGAATTCTTTGATGCATAAATCCTTGAATTCCTTTGCTTTTTCCTATAATTTGATGATGGAGATAGATAGAACTAGGTGAATAAGCAAGATTTCCAACAAATTTCTTAAGAAATTTTTGTGAGAAATGAAGAAAAATGGGAGGAGAAGCTAAGGAATATGGTTCGCCACCAATGACAAAAGGAAGAAGATGATAGAAATTGTTTAAGTGTTGAATATATATTAAAATTCAATTTGGCAAATTACAACTTAATCCCCGAACTTCTATAAGTTACACTTTGACCCCAACTTCTTCTGTAATTTATTCTGTCAATTCTGTCAGGATTTGGATTCTAATATGGGGAGTCAATAAGCTTATTTTAATTTATACTTATTTATAAAATTAGTTTCAGAGTCATTCTGTAACTCTGACGGACCAATTTCCACTATTCACCTTAAAGTTCCTTTTATTTATAATTTTGCCATTAGTTACTTTTTCAACGTTCCTAAGTGAGTTTCACTTCTTTCTTTTTACCAAAATTACACATGCTTTATAGTGATCTTTTACCCCCAGGTCAACTTCAGAAATTCTTTTGTTGACCAGACTGCTAATTTCTCGGTAGTGTTCCCGACACCGTTGTTTTCTGGAAAAGTAACTAATTTGCTTTTTAACTGTGTCTCTAAAATTATTTCCCATCATTTCAAAACTTTTGAACCACATACTGAGAATTAAATCATACATGTATGTTAGAACATTCTAGGGTATTACACTATGTAACTGCCTCATCTGTAAAGAATTTGTATTTTGTTACTCTAGAGTTGCTCCATGATTTTGTCATTAGTATAGAGCATGTATAAATACTATGTTAATGACTTAGTTAACGTTGGTTAAAAATATTTAAACCTTAATTAAATTACTACATGTATATAATGGTTTGTTAAGTGAAGTATGAAAATGTGATATGAAAAATGAAAGTTTAAGATATAAGGTGGGATTTTAGAAGTGTTGGTTTCCTTGTAGGTTGTGTTTATTGCTAAACTGAATGAGTCGTAACTTAGAATTATTATAGTTACAAAGGAAATTTTGATGAAATTTTCGTAAAAAAAAATAAATTTGCGCATATAATTTATAAGTCAATAATTTGAAAGTTATGATAGTTTCTATGGGAACCGATATCCTTAAGCTAACCCTTTCCCTAAGATCGTCATATCCCGAAGTGAAGATGTGACACCTTTACCACTTATATGCCCATTAATATTTTTATACATTTTCAATATGAAATTTCTAACATATCCCCTAGACGGACACACACCATATTGCGAGCTTCATGTATGGGGCTCCACACCACCCTCGCAAGCAGAAATGAATATCTACATCTATAAACAAATTATTATGATACTATGAAATGAAACTTGATTGAAATGAAAAAATGCTCCACTATTATTCTTTGTGCAAAGAGACTTTATATACAATAATTACAAGCCTGAACAGTAAGCAAAATGACAGCTAAACTATAACATATTCCGTAACTACTCAGCTAACAAACTAACTACAACCTAACTAATTGAACATGTGTACAAATAAATAGGTATCAAACTTAAACTAATAAAGTTCAGACTTTAGCAAGCTTGACAAATCAGTGAATCAATTCAGTGAGCTTCATTTAACCAGACCAGTTGGCACAACCTTCTTAGGTTCCTTTGGATTTGTCTTCAATATTTCACACTCCCCCTCAAGATGTACATACATATTATGTATGTTCATCTTTTTTAACAAATAGTTGAAGACTTTTGGATACAAGGATTTTGTGAATATATCAGCAACTTGTTCACCTGTATTTATATACTCAAGTTCAACTTAACCATAAAGGACTTTCTCTTTAATGAAATGATAATCAATCTCTATGTGTTTTGTCCTTTCATGATATTCTTCTTGACTATCTGTATGGCAGATACATTGTCACAAAGCAATCTCACTGGTTCCTTTTGCTCAATATTAAAGTCCATCATCACAAATTTCAACCACATAACTTCACAAATTGTTGTGGCTATAGCTCTATACTTTGCTCCTACTATACTCTTTGCCACCATAGACTGCTTTTTGGACTTCCAACTTATCAATGAACTTCCCATAAACATACAGAAGCCACTTAAAGATATTCTAATTTCTCCACACCCAGCCTAATCACTATTAGAGTAAGCTACCAAGTGCAAGTCAAAAGATGTAGAGAAAATAATACCTTCCCCATGAGCTTTTTTAATGTATTTAAGTATTCCGTATGTAGCTTATAGGTGAGAACTAGAAGGCTTATCCATGAATTGAGTCAACACCTGGACTGCATAACAAATGTCTGGCCTTGTAAGTGTCAAATACATGAGCTTACCGACTAATTGTCTGTAATATGTTGCATCATTCAACAAATTTTGATAAGAATGCATCAATTTGTGATTCACCTCTATTGGAACATTAGCAACTTTGGACCTAGCAAGTTGTATTTCTATAACAGTTCCAATGCAAACTTCCTTTGAGAAACAAAAATTCCTCTCTTTGACCTTGCTATCTCAAGCCTTAGAAAGTATTTTGAAGCACTTAAATCCTTGAGCTTGTTGTGAATTTGGTGATTTAGGTGTAGTGGGGTCATGTTAACTTTGGTTGGTATGCAATAAAGGACATGCATCAGAGATAAACTTACTTGGCTCAATTAAAGCTATTTCATGGCATTGACTTGAAGAGGGACATGTATTACCAACTTGAATATTGGTACTTGGTTCAGTACTCTGACTTGCAGGCAATAAACATGTTCTTGAATTAATTCTTGAAATAGAACCAGGTATCGATCCCGAAATTCCACGACCATTGTGTGATGTGGGTGGTAAAAATAATGGTGTTTGAATATTGTGCACAGAGTTGGAGTTATGAATAGAGAAGTGATCACCCATCTCACTTGCAAATGGAAATATTTGTTCATCAAAGATTACATGGCGTGAGATATACAATTTATTAGCAGTAAAACCAAGATATTTATAACCCTTGTGAATTTTGCTATAGCCTAAAAAAACACATGGTTTGGAACGGGGTTCAAGCTTATTTTTAGTATAAGGCTTTAATCATGGAAAGCACAAACAACAAAAAAATTTAAAGTTCATTATAATTTGGTAATATTTGAAAAAGAACATTATATGGTAATTGGAAAAGCAATGGAGAAGTAGGTAAGCGATTGATAGTATAAACAACAGTGTCAAAAGCATGATTCCAATATTTAAAAAGGGACAGAGGCATGATGCATTAAGGTTTATCTAGTTTCAACTATGTGTCTATGTTTTCGATCAGCACACCCATTTTTGTTCAGGAGTATGTGGGCATGAACTTTGTTGTGAAATTCCATTTTAAGTTAAATATTGTGTTAAAGCCTGATATTCTCTCCACAATCTGCTTGACCCCCAATCTGCTTGAAAAGACTTGATTGAAGTTTCAAAATATTTTACGACAACATGATGAAATTTGATAAAAACACTTAGAACTTTTAATTTTTGTCTGATATAATAAATCCAACAAATAAAAAAAAAGAGAACATAATAATGAAAACCTTCAACTGAAGGAATAGGAAATGGTCCCCAAACATCAGAACATATTAATTCTAAAGGTTTTGAGGCCTTAAAATTAGATTCAGGAAAAAAAAGTTTGTGAGAGTTACTCACAGTACAAGACTGACATAAAGAAACAACATCATTATTAAATTTTATCTGACTATTAACTAAAGCAGAATCAACTGAACGCAAATGGGCATGCCCAAGACGAGCATGCCAGGTAGACAAGGAAGCCAAAAAAGTCCGAACAGGGTGCGAAGCCATGTTCCTAGAAAGGCTGAGAAGCATGGTATATAGTGTTGGGTTTATTAAATAATCCTAATATATGTTCTAATATAAATTCTAATAGGTAAAGGACCTTTGTAGTGGGCCTAATGGGCAAGAGCCCATTAACTGGTTTAACCCTAGTGTAAACCTATATATATGCTAGCTGGAGGCAGCATGCTGGGTATTCCAAACTAAATACCTAGGGTGTAATGCTTCAAGCAATCGCATATATTGCTTGACCTACAAACCCTAACATATAGACCATCTTCATTTTAGCCGCAGTATAACACCTGTTTCATGAGGATATCTTTAACAAGAAAATAGTCAGGAAAAAATTCAATAAAGACAGAATTATCAAATTCTCACAAGACACACGAACACAGAGAATATGATCAAGATTTATTTTTCGATTACCAAGTGAAGAAACTGAAGAGCCAACACAAGAGATAGAAAGTGTCTTACCATCACCATCACCAATAATTATTGTCTCAGGTCCATGATATTCATTTAAAATGTTCAGATTATCCATATTCGAAATAAGATGATGATTTGCTCCAGAATCCATAACCCAAGACTATGCAGCAACAGGTCCAGTAGAAGCCAAGTGTGATATTGGTTTGGTAGTGGGTGTTTTATAAGGCCTTGGACTAGAGCAATTCTTTGCTATGTGGCCATAACCATGACAATTATGGCATTGAATACTGGAAACAGATGAGTTAGGAGAAGCCAAACTGTAACTATCATTAGAAAAAGAAACAGTACCGCGGCCATAATGTGATGATCCATGACCACCACCTTTGTATGAACCACGACCACCACGATTATTACGCGCACTATAATGTGCGCGTTGGTAGAAAAGCATATGTTTTTGATGATTTAAGAAGAAGTTGTTGCTCTTCACTAAGCAAGAGACCATATAAATCATCATAAGATACAAGTTGTAAGCTAGCATCAAGAGACCGAACAAAAGGTCGATATAATGGACCCAACCCATCTGTTATTGCCCCAACCAAATCATCTTCAAGAACACAACTTTTCAAAGCAGCAAGTTGATCAGTAATTTGTTTTGCCCCGATCCATATAGACAAGAATTGTATCATTACCTCTGTCAAGTTTGTGAGGTTTTCCTTTCAAGTGACGAATCTGAGTTTGAGAACCAGAGGAGTAAATTGAAGCTAATTTCTGCCATGCTTTACGTGCAGTGGTGGTGCTAACAACTTGAGGTAACAATGATTCAGACAAAGACGTAACAATCCAGCTGAGGACAATCTGGTCCTCTCGAAACCAATGATTATATGCAGAATTGGGACTTCCGTTCTCCAATTGTGAAGAAGGAGAAGGTTGTGAGCCATCCACATGATGTATCAGATTATAACTAGTTAGAAGGGGAGTCATTTGTGTCTGCCACAAAAGGTAGTTACTGGCATTTAATTTAATCGAAATTTGATGAGCTAAATTTGGAGATGGAAAAGAGGGAGCAAAAAGGACAGCAGATAGAGTGGAAGAGGAATTTGCAGTTTCGGTTGACATGGAGAAAGATAAAGAACTGATACGAAAAAGACAAAAAATATAAAACTACTAATTAATAGCCACGCTATATTGATTGTATTCAATTTATTAATCAATATACAAAGTGGTATTTATCTTGGTTGCTGTATAATAAGATATAGTTTATAACTAATAAGAAGATAAACTCTAATATTACATGATAGAGTAGGACTCTTAATGTAGATAATTGTTATCCTTATTAATAATATGTAATTATAATTATAAAAATTTAATTGAATTTTTTGCCATCTCCACATTAAATATATAACAAATAGGTTTTTTTTTTTTCAGAAAATATATAGCAAATATGTCAATATAAATAATACGTTTAAAAACTAATATTAATAATTATTAAATAATAAATCTTTTGGTAAAATATATAAATTATTAGTTTTCAGTTTGTTTGTGTATAAAAAAAAAGAATAATAATATCTTTTTTGTTATAAATATATTGATAAATGTGGATGTCCATTTATTTATCCCACTATTCATAAGTTTTTGTATTTAAGTTTAATTCTATTGCACCATTTATATTATAATTTATAATGGATTTATATATATTGTAACCTATGGTGAAGATGAATCTTATAAATAGGAGTTCATATTACTTTGTAATACACACAAAAAAAATAATAGAATACTCCCTCTTCTATGTTCTTATTCTTGTCCTAATTATCATTGTTTTATTTATTTTTATAACATAATTTAATTTATTAAAATTAAAAATTCATACTACAATTTCATATTTTGTGAAAGTTTATAAATATTTTGTAATTAAATATAAACCATATGAATATGTTAGCATACACTAAAAATAAATTTAAAAATTATTTAAAAAAATATTCGTTGTGTGAAGTTATTTTTTAAAAAATTAAACTTATATGATACCACTTTATAATTTTTTTTTTTCACATTATTATATTTATGTAGTCCTTAATTAAAATTTATACAAATTTTTATTTTTTTAAACCAACCCATATATAATAAATTTAATCCACCTATATTCTTTAGATTAATATATTTAAAATTATCAAAAAATAATATTTAAATATAATATAATAATAATAGATTCAAAATATTTTAAAAAACAGAAGTTAAATAAAAATATACATATATATAACTAAAGCAAGTGTGAAACACAAGCACACAACTAGTTAAATATATATATAATTTTGATTCAGTTTATTTAAAACTAAGAAAAAAAATACTTAAATCATAAATCAAACTGAATTTACATTTTATTCTATTTTTTAAACTAAATTAAACTAAATAAATTTTAAAACCATCAATTTTAATTAATTCAATCAATTTAATTCAAGTTAATCAATTTTACTTTCATCACAACTCAGGAAAAGGAGTAGTGGCCATGATTTTGAGGGTCTTTTTCATATATCTGAAATCCCATTTGGGAGTTCAATTAATCAAAATAAACCTTCCAATAAATAATCAATAATATGAGTAAATTGAACTCCTTATAATTTTCACTAAAATTGCAAATTACCCATCCTCTCAAATAGCAAAATAGAATCAATATTGAAATTATAAACCCAATTGAAATTCTTTTTAAAAATCCAAAACAAATAAAATTGAATATAATCAAACCTAGAAGTGAGCGAAAACTACATAAAAGATTCTTACCCCAAAAGAGACGAGAATTCTATTAATCATTGTTGTTAAAATCAAATCATTGTTGTTAAAATCAAATCGGGCTGAAAAAATTGAGAATCGAACTAAGAATCAGTCCGGTCAATATAAAAAATCATCTTCTAAAAATTAATTAAAAAACTGATAAACCGACCGATTAATCAATAAATCAATTGAACCAATCTGATTTTTCTAATTCAAATGGATCGAAATTTTTATTTTTATTTTTTTAATTTTTTTAAATTTTTAATCAAAAATAATAAATATCAAATTATATTTATTTATTATCAAAAATAATAAATATCAAATTTTCAGTTTAATTGGTTCGACTCTAATCAAACATCTGACTTTTTGATCTTTTATTTTCATCAGTTTTTTAATCGATCCGATTTTAAAAACATTGCTATTAATAGATCATAGTAGGTGAATGACTGAGAGAGACTTGCTACAATAGCGCTTCTAGAGAGAGTTTCAGGCTGCAGTTGAATCTGTAGTGGGGGGGAAATCACATGAAATTTTGTCTAAATGGCACCCTTAGAGTTGTCATTTAAAATTCCAGATTTTCAAGTTGAAAATCTACATGTGTGTTGGACTCAAAATCCAAATTTGATCTATTTTAGCCCATCAAAATAATGAATTTGCACTTCAAATTCCAAACCCAAATTCTCATAACCCACATCAAAATGGACCCTAAGATAATTCCAAAAGGCATGGAAAAAGGGGGAAATAAGCATTCCAATCTCAACCACATTCTACAATGTGTAATATATGATCTCTGTTTTTTCACTCTAGTGTATATTTCACATAGTAAGGTATTGATCCTGCTTAGGGACAATTAAACTGATGCCTGTCAGGAAAGTGGCCTAGAATGCATTCATAAGATAATTCATATTGCAAATACAATTGAAAATTGAAATATTTCAAGATCAAGTAATGGATCCGGCAATCTTGTAACCTAAACATTCTGCTGCTCATTTTGAATTTCAGCAATAGAGCAACTTTGGTTTTGTCAGGAGCCGAAGAATGGATTTTTGGGTCTACAGATGGAATAAATGACCTGTTTGAAGAATCCAAATTATTTTGGTGGAGCCAAGTTCCTATTTTTTGTTATTTCCAGCTTCTTGTTTAGAAATCCACCTGAATTGGAATTAATATCAATTATCAGAAGGTTTTCTTATACAAGTATAAGAAAAAATAATGATTGTACTAATACTAGAAGATTGCCATTAAAAAGTGTTGGATCAGTACATCACAAAAGAAAAAGGCTTCGAAGGCCAAGGACTCATACAAGTGTGTACAATTCAGAGTCATATGCACATAGACCTGTTTGTAAGATGTGTTGATACATGCACATAAATACAAAAAAGAATATGCAAAATTGATTTTACTGGCTGTCAATATGAATATACTCTTCTATCCAGCTAGATTTCTTAGGAAAGCCACAAGTGTATGACATGCAATCCCTATATATTTCTATCAGGGAGACACTGGCATTTATCAAAATGGGCAGAAGTATGTATTGAACACTTTCGAAACATGTTCTTTACAATGAAATTTTCAGCTTAAAAAATGCGTTCAAAAACTTCTTTAATACACTCCTGAGCTGATTTAGATACATCTTTCATGTGAAGATACATAATTATTTTTCAATTATAACAAGATAATATAACTAGAAATAACAACAGGAACTGGTAGGATTGTCCTCACTGTATGAAAGGTATTTGGTCTTGAAAAATAAATTAGTGATATATTATATTAGTGAAAGAACATGCTCAAATACTAATATTATCAGCCATGTCCAAGTACCAAGATGAAGGAAGATGCAATGTTTGGTACTTGGGCCATTTCTGCATCTAAACATCATTGAACTTGTTGCTATAAACATAAGCTTTCTTCGGTATCTTTCTACTTTTTTTCTTTTTTTTTTTTTCTCCTTATCAGAAAGAAAGACAAAAAAAATTATTTTTTACGCAAAAAAAATTTCTATGTTGATGAGAGCTTGATAGCAGAACCAAGATTCAATGCCACCTCTATCACAATTAATAGAGATACTTTAACCACATTTAAGACAACTAACATCAACAGTACTAGGAAAAAAGAGGAAATACTCTTCTAAAACACCAACAGGGCATTTCTAAAGAAGAAATGCAAATTACAAATTAAAAGAAAATAATGTGTAGGAATGACAGTGGGGCAGGATGCCTAGTGCATTTTGCAATTCCCGTCTCCGCCCCATTGGAAAACAAGGTCGGGGTAGATGGGAGCAAAAATTTCAGGTTGGGGTTGCAGTAGGTGTGGGTATCCTAGTTTCATTGTTTTTAAGATTTTTGGCAATTAAAAAAAAATTATATATGCACATGAATTGCAAAGTGATTTGTTAATTGTTAAAAACAACTAAATTTGTCTAATAAATAGTATGTTTTAAGATAAAACAAGGATTTTCATGTCTATAAAACTCAAAATTATAACACAAAAATATATAATTTCAAAGTTGGGGTCAAATTAGAGCAGTAATTTGGCATGCAATGGGGCAATCTAGACCCGTCCATGCTGAGTTTAGGGTAGGCATGAGTTTTGCAATCTCTATTAATGTGTTTTGACTGTTTAACCAACAAAATGAAAAAAATAGCAGGAAATACTTATTAAAAAAAAAAAGGCACTGGTGGACTAAAGTACTAACCAGGTCTTGATATAAGGTTGATACAAGAACGAGGTCCTTCAAACTTCCAGTTATCTTCGTCCAAGGATTTAACCTCTTTGTTTAGTGCAGCCATCAGATCAGCTTTCAGAACTGCAAGGCAAGAAGTAGTCACAGTTGCAAAAACAACATAAGTTTCCATTTCTTTGCTAAAATGAAATTAAATTTAGGGCTTTCCTTAATATTCTAATCTTCTTCTTTTTTTTTTTTTTGGTTCCCTTCTCATTAAGATCCATTTCTTTCCTTTCTTTTGTCTTCTTAGCAAGTGAAAAAGAACTAGCAAGGGGCTCAAAGATAACAGCAAGTTCAAATTCAAAAAGACTCTTAACAAACCATGAATCTCTAGAAGACAGCATCTACAGAAGTTTCAATTGAAAATTCAGAGGCATAAATAAATTGAATAGAAGACTGAAACATTCATTATTCATGAATTATTTCAACTTGTATTTTGACAAGCAATCTTAAAAATTTCAATTCTGTTCCAAGTGACAAGACAAAATAATAAAAACCCCTGAACACCATAATTATCAATCCATATCTTTGAAGAAAAATTTAAATATAGCCTCAATTTTGTGTAATACCAAGCATGGCCTCTTCCTTGCTGTCTTGAATGGATATACGATCGGAAGAGAAATGAAAATCTTCCAATGCTGCATTGCTACCGCTGCCTCCTCTACTGATTGCGGTGGTTAATACTGATGAATGAGCTGGTGATGTACTATTCATTTTCTTTGCTGTTATCCCGTCGACCCAAAATGTACCTAAGATTCCAAAAATAAGCTCCTCCGTCCCTCCCTGTGAGAATGACTCAGAGAGAATGTCTACCCATTTTATAACAAAGCTCTTATATGGGCTTTTTGTATAGTTGTTGTAGAGGCCCATTAAGCCCACTTGTAAACTGGTAAAAAGAATAAAGGAGAAAGATCCACCCATTTAGTTGATCACGGAGACCGATTCAGGTTCGTTCTACTAGTTTTTTCTTTCTTTCTATTGATAATTATTACACTGTTTTTGTTTTTCGAAATTTAGATTCAATCAGGTTCTTTGTCAATTTGAATTATTCAAATACAATCTGATTAATAACAGGAAACATTTGTAATTTGGTTTGAGTTGTATCAGTGAGGGAAAAATGTGGATATGTTTTTTTTTTTTTTTTCTTTTTCTTAAAAAAGGGTTTTGATTGCTGGATTGTTATTTTTAATTTCCGTGTTGTAGATCGCTGTTTTTCAATATAAATTTTGAAAATGTCTTGATTGACCAGTATTCAAAGTTTTATTGAATATAATGAAAGTTTTCAACCAAGTTTTACATGCAATCTGATGTACAATTCAGCTAATAGTGTGATACTTGAAATTTTCTATTTGAGTGCTACTAACAAACTTATATGTATTTATGTGTGTATATTTCAAGAAAGAAGTGATCTTATATCATGTTTCATAAGCTTTATATCAACTGGAAATGCAAAATGTAATTATGCTTCTCTTGTTATGTTGTGAACTTTTCCCAGATTGTGGTCAAAATCCCATCCATTTGTTGTTTATATAGCAGAGAATAAAGTCTGTATTTAATAAAGGAAATTTTTAGGAATGCTTACTTTTCAGGGTACGAATTATCCGTCTAATTGTAAAGGTCTTTTGTGCTTTTCTACTCCATTTCAGTTACTATATGGAGACTTGGCATGATGTTCATTTTCATACTTGTCAGAAGAAGGGAGTCCTGTTGATATTCTTTGTTGGCTTTGGCCTTTGTATTCTCGGTTTTTCATCTTCAAGTGAGGTTAGTTTGAATAGTACACATTCCCTAAAGTTTGTTAGATTGATCATTTCCGTAATTGCAGATATCAATTGGTACTTGGCAGTGCATTTGCAGCTTCTTTTGGTATAATATTTAAAGTACTTGGAATTAAATCTATATGCCCTACTACCAGTATTATCTATAGGTTACATTTGTGAGACTCCATATTATTTTTTTTTCTTTGTTTCCCATTAAATGATTGGCTGAAATGCATTTTTATGTTGTGATTTTTTTGAATCCTTAAAATAGAGAAAAACATAGAATTTTCAAACTTTGTGAGATATTGAATAATGTAGCTTATGTCAGCTTCATCAAGGTTTCATGTTGATGTCTTTCTTTAAGGCATCTTTGTCAAATGAGGCTGTTTCTGGAGAGAAAGAGGGAAGGAACAGAGGGAAGAAAGACAAATGAACAGAGAAGAGGAAACAAGATATTCTGTGCCAGTGCTTGCTATTATTGTTTTTGTCAAAAAGACTGTATTTTTGGTGTGTCTTGGACTTTTTATTATCACAGTTGTAGTTTGTCTTGTCCTTGATACGTGTAATTAATGTCAATTATAAGCATTGTTAGAAGCAAGGTGTTTCCTTTCTTGGTTATCAGTAGAATTGATATCACTCTGAACTTGCATTTCTCTGAAATTTTAATAACTATAGAACAATTCGACTACTTTGGATACTCAAGTGAAGTATTTCTTCTTATCCCATAATGCCTTTTTTTCTTATCTCTGATATACTATTTTGTCCTGCAAATTAATGATGCTGGTGAAGATTTAGATTTTACATGTATAACCCCTTGGGTTTTATCGAGGTTCTTTTGGCAAACATCTAGTCCTAGAGCTAGGCTGGCAACATACCTAGAGTTAAGCATACCCCACAAAATCATAAAGAGACTTAAAAGCTCCTGAATTTTTTGTAAGATTGATCTCTGTGATTTCGTTAATTGATTGGTAAATAGAAATACATACACAAATTTTACTGAAAATAATTTATGCCTAACATGTTTAATTTTTTTTTTTTTTTTTATTGTTCCCAACTTTGATGATGCTTGTTATTGAGATCAAAATCTAAAAAAGGTCCTCATATAAAATATTTATGTTATCATCTGTACAAACAATTTGCACCATTACAGTCTCATGAATCATCTTTCATTTTCAGGTGGGTAGGTGTGACCTGAATGCAGAGTCCAACTTCTTAAATATCAGCAGTTTTTGTAGTTCCAACAAATTCATTGTGAAATCTTATTTTGAAAAATATGGAAGTTTTGTAGAATCAAATTTTCAAGATTTCACTGCAGATGAACTTGCATCCTCATGCAAATTTCTACCAGATAATCAGAATGGTCTTCTAAGAATATTAGTTCCTAATCGTGTTTTGATTGGCGAAGGTTCTCACCAGCATCTCCATTCGAGTATCAGACTTCACTTCCAGCCAGAGTCAACATCTCAGCTACCCACTCACTTTTGTAAGCTTATAATTATAGAGACACTTCCCTCTGGAGTCTTTGCTGACCCATTTGAGCTCCAACACCTTCTCCAGCATGGAGGTAATTAATTCTTTTCTGCTTCTCAATATTCTCAAGTTTGTTTCAATTGCATAATCTTCTTTCTCAAGTTAATATGTGCTAATCATCATTGCAGTTTTTACTGACATAGCTTCTTTTGGAGATACAAATTTGGAATTGCCTTCTGTTGCTTCCAATCGGTCTGTTGTTGAGATTCACATGAATGTCAGTTCCAATATCTTTTTTGGACAGACAAGCAAACAGGAAATCATCGTAGATCTTCCATTGCACGCCCGATATCCAGTAAGTGAAACGAGAAAATTATTCTCGCTCTCTCTCTGTTTTTTTTTTTTTTTTTTGTGAGGAGACTGTAATAATTCTTATTTTATATCTAGAAGGTGAAATGTGCTACATGCTTAATTGTATTGACAGATTCCAAGCTTGTTCACTGACTACTTCCATTCTGCACATTTTAGGATCTTTCACAGATTGTCATGCTCATGATTTTGGTCCTTTGGTTTCTTTGAGAGAGAGAGAGGGGGGACTGAAATAACTATATTCTCAAAAATGATGTCAAGCTGCAAGCTTTGAACTTGATTTCGAGCTTGTTACCATGCTACCTTAAATTTTGACAAAATGTCCTCTCTTTTTCACATTTTTCATTGCCAACTCTTGCTAAAACTTAATAACAAAGCGCTTTTTGGGCTTGTGACTGTTTGGTGATATAAATAATAAAGTATAATTACTCATTCATTGAGTACCACCATAGTAAAAGTTTATGGTGGGTGGAACTATGAATTTATTCAAAGACTGATTATAAAAAACTAAATGGATATTGAAGCATACAAATCTTGTATCAATGCAAAGGTGAACGCACCAACACAGCAGTAGGAAATGAGATTAGAGTTGTTGTGAAGTTGGATGGATTATATGCAAATACTTTACACAAAATATCAGACAACTTCCTACATCTTCTCCTGAAACATAAAGACAATGATTAAAGCTCTCTCAAAACCTAGAAAACACTTGTGTAACTAAATTGGCAGTTCCATTAGGTTACATTAGTTTTTATTGATGGAAAACTTTAACCTGTACTTACTATGTAATCCTTTAATTGAAGGTCTGTCTGTGTTATTTTCCATAGTAATATTTTGTTATATTTTGCATCAACTAACTGCAAATAAATGTTTTAAGAGTTGCCTAAAGTTTCATTCTATTGCAGCCCCTAGGTGAGAGTGGTTATTCAAAAGTAGAATTTGGTGCCCCTGATTTATTCATGCAGTGCAACATACAAGGAAACTTGAGCAACCAAATCTGCTTATTTGCACCTAGCAGTGACATTGCCGAGTTGAAAACCAGTACTGTGGCATGGAAAATACCATCTGGTAAAAGGATGCACACAGCAATTGTGTCTGTTGTTACTTTTGTTACAGCATTTATATCAACTTCTGTAATTGTTGTGACATCCTTGTTTTATTCAGATGCCAATTTTGCGAAAACATCCAAATTATCATAGTTTTAATATATATATATATTTCTTGGCTTGACTTTTGGAGGATGAGATGTTAAGCAAAAACCATCCTGGAGATATCTTGGTGATCTTCACACATTGTATGCAATTTAGTTCTCCCTTTTCAAGCCTATTTAATTGTCACTGGCAAAGTGAACAGATCTAATAGAACATCTTATGAACTTGCATGCTCAGCTTTTGTACGCTTCAGGGGGCCTTCAGGTGATATCGAGTTGTATTGAGTTAGTTTCTCCATGTTTGATGATTCAGTGCTTGTACATTCACTGTTCCAACTGATTTCCAGCATTGAATCTATCATTTAAATCTAATGGTTAAATACTTTACTGTTTCTTTAATCTGAGGATGATTAAATGCAAGATGAGGTGAATTTTTGTTCTAATGTTGCCAAATTCTGATAGGAATTTGCTGTTACTCAAGTTTCTATCACAAGCTCCATTTGAAATTGCTACAAAGTGATAGCTCAGCTCCATCTAAAATTTTTTAAGAAAGATGTTGCCTTCTTAACAGGTATTTAGCTTCAACATTGGTTTTGATTCAATTACTTATCACTGAGGTGATTGAGGAGTTAGTACTCGTTCAATAAAGCTACTAAAAACAAAGGGTGTAGTGAATGTTACAAAACAGGGACACTTGAGAAGCATGAGATGCTTGGGTAAATTTTTTTTTCATCACGTGAATTGAAATGTTGTTTCATAATTTTTTTCATTTGTCTTAACTTCTTGTTGTTATATTATGATCTAATTTTGGTCTAAGTAACTATTAATATTTAAGTCTAAATAATAATTAAATAATTAATTAATCTTGACTATTCATTCGGTTATGTGATGAATATATTAAATTAAATTATAAAAATTATAAATTGGTTATTTCTCTATCTATTATATTTTAGTCTACAGTTATAAAATTAAATTATGAGAAAACCGTTGTAAAAAGAAAAGAGTAAAAGGAGAAATCAATTTATAATTAATAAGTACATATTACATGATTTATTAATGAGAAATATATACGTTGAAAATTATGTGATTTATAAAAATTTTCAATTAATTAAATTATTTTTAATAATTTTATATGTGATATCACAATATGATTTTTAGACATAAATTCATTTATTTCTCTCACATTAAAGTTTTGGCAGAATTGTTTTATCAAATCTTTTTATGCTTATGATGCTATTGGCTGAATAGTATTTATTATTAATTACGAGCAACATGAGCACCGTGACTGTATAGTGGCACCTCAGCGCTCTATGCATGTTTGGAGTCCAGGAACTGGATTCGTAAAAAGCTGGCTCAACAAAGCAGCAGGTGTGCTCTCAATCATGGTTGGACCTACTCAGAAAAAGCTCATACCCATGAATGCATTAGTATTTCCTCATTAGTTAATATTTATAAAATATTGAATTTTATTATTACATATACAGTATATTAGTTATTTATGAATTTTAATGGGTAAATAAGTATTTTAATATGTATTATCGTAGCCCATTGACTAGTTGATTTGTAAGATAATAATAAGAATCAAATCATAGGATTTGAGTTATGTATTTTTCATACTCTATAAACCATGTTATTGAAGGTTGTTGAATGCATCATAAATGCTACAGTTTTGTGTGACATATTATATATGGAAGAAAGAGGACATTATTGAAATTTTATTTAATTACATTTATTAAATTTGTACATTACTGTTTTATAAATGTATTATTAAAATAAAATTTATTAATTTATGCATAGAATTTATATTTATTATTTGTTAGTCATCAAATAGACAGAATTATGATGATAACTTATATAAATAAATAAAAAGTTAATTATTTATAATATTTAATGAAATGTCTATGGATATAAAAAATGGATAAATTGATATTTACTATTATTTTGTAACCTTATAATTTAAAAAAGATAAGTTAATTATTTTATGAAAAAGTGAATATGATGAAATAAATTGATATTTTTAGTAAGATATATTTATATATCTAAAGATGATATATATATTTAATCGAGAATATTTATTTATTTATAATAGTGTGTTGTAGTATCCATCCAAAGGAGAACTATTATAGACTTTTGATTGTTCGTTTTGAATCCATAAATAAAATTGTATATAATGTGAGCATTTATGTATAATTTTACAGTTATTTCTCTTCATTTGCAAGTCTAGTGTCTTTTGCAACAACGGTTCTTATTATGCTAGGCTCGAAAACTTAGAGAAGATGATAAGGGTAAACTAAAACGGAGAAAAGGAGTCACCACTCGGTTTTAGGTGTAACTAAGATCACAAATAAAAAATATTTTCTTCCTTAAAAAATGAGTGACGATTGTATCCCTGGCAAAACACCAGATCACTTTATCTAAAGATCTTGGTAAGAAAACCGTATACAGATTGAGAATGTGTTTGGCATCCCAACCCATTTGGTCATCACAACCAACTTTCATTTTAAGTTAAAGGTTTTAATAAATATTACAACCCAATTTTGGAACATTATGGTCTTAAGATATGGAAACAATCTATGACAATCAACACCCATAAAACCCCCTGTTACATCTTATTTTCATCATCTATAATATTAGTTTTCATATTTAATTTCATCCATATGTCATTCTTTATCCATAGATAATATTAGGTCTATCCTATTCCATACATTTTAAATAGCAGTTACAAGTATTAATTATACATTATTCTATACATAAGTATCATACTTGTTTACATAATCATGGAGCATCTAGAGTTTACAAAGAAAACATAAATACTGATATTTACACTGCAAAAGACAGCTGGTTCCATCGAACAATAAAACCTAAGATCCTGCTCTACTCATGACCTGAAAATGTTTAACCACTAAAATAATGAGTATTCAAATACTCAGTGAGTCAAATATATATTATTATATAATGAGTTAGGTAGGTAACAATTGGTAAGTTGAAAACAATGAATGGTTTCATAAATAACACACCAAATGCCCAACTTATAGATAATTAAAGGACAATTATTAGTGGAACATTTAAGGTTAAATAATAAATTATATTGAGAAAATCAAGTAGGGTAAATGAATCAATGAAACTTATGACATGTCAGTATAACATATATAAATGGTCTCGTATGCATGTCACATATCAATCTCATTAATGAAGCATAAGGTGGATCAGGTTTTATGGCTAGGACATTACCCTTTCCTAGTAAGGGTTAAAATAGTCATTGTGCACAATATCGATGGCTTCCCCTCACTACCCCATCGGAATAGTAGCTTTGCTATACTAACATATAAAATAGGCAATGGGAAGTAAATATAGTAACAAATAGTCAATATAAACAATAAGGTTCCATTAACGAATTAATAGACTTATTGGTATCTCATTAATGATTCAATGGCAATGTAATTCAATAAATAAGTCTTATGTTCATTGTAAGATATGCCAAATAGCATAAAACTTCAAGTATGGGTTAGGTACAAAAATGATCAATGAAGGTCAGTTGCGTTGGTGAAATTGGCTAGTCAGCGTCGCTAGCGATGATGACATTGGCTTGGTAGGCCTATGAAAATTTCAAAAAGACATTTCATGAAATACTTGGTGTGCACAACTTTAGAGTCATTTTGGTTATGTTTTGGTGCAGTGTAACACTTCAGTTAAACCTTAGAACCTGAACTATAAAGGACAAACCTAGGAGACTTGTCCCTTGTTTAAAAGTTGTGTATAATTGTATGTTTATACTTGAATTGAATGTATATGTATGTTTTAGGAAGTATTATACGTGTAAAAGTGGTTTAAAGGCTATTAGGAAGAAATCGGAAAAAATTGAATTTTTGGTGAACTGGGGGCAAAATGGTCATTTCACACCCCTTCGAGTTTTATGGAAATTAACATGATATTTAAAGGTAGAAAAGAATATTTGGACATGAAAATGATGATATTTTATTTATTTGAAGTTTTGTTGGAAAATTAAACCGATAGAAAATAATCCCGGGCAAAGCTGCTCGATTTAAGGATTTCATTTGAACTAAGGGCAATTTAGTCTTTTCCTTTGAAATATGGACTTATATGGTGTATGCAAGCTTATGGTATCATTTTAGACTTATCTAAATCTAACAATTGGATGAAATGATGAAGAAATGGATGGTTGGATGGCTAGGTTTTACCATTTCTTTCATAAGCCTAATGTATTTGATCATGCCTTTGATTTTTAGTTGGATTTTTGCCATTCCTTCACCATTCTTAGCTAAAACACCAACCAAACTTTCTCTTTCTTCTTCCTCCAAGTTTCGGCCACCATTGTTGTTGTAATACCCTATAAATGCATAATAGGTTTTAGTGAATAAAATTCTCAATATATAGATTAAAATCATCGAAATAACCAATAATAATTTTTGAAAACCAGTTACAGCGAAAACGAGAAAATTTTTCGGAAAACGTCGGTACCGATATCGCTGCCGTAAAAATAGTGGAACGGATGACGGATGAATTTTTGAATTTGGATTGAGGATAATTGATAAGTAATATTCATGTGTGAATACAGTAAAAAGAAATTTGAGAAAATATTGCAGAACGCTCACAAAACGAGCAAAAGAGTATT
>CANXYC010201601.1:0-11379 GCA_948193065.1 Aleurites moluccanus | reverse complement strand
ATGTAGATAATGTTCAGTTTGCATGTATATATTTTTATAAATTGAGTATAATAAATGTTTGTATAGTCATATATGATTGTGGTGTATGTTATATATATATTGATGGAGATTTGAGATTGTTTGGAGATCCAGAGGGATCCTGGTGTTCGAGTTGAGATGAAATATTTTAGAAGTGCTATTTGTGTTTTGTGATTTCTTAGGCATAGTCCAATTTTAGAGGAGGTGCTGTCGAATTTTCTTCAGCATTTTCGTAATTAATTGGGTTATAATTGATTTTTGCATATCATTTAGGTTGTCATTTGGGTTCTACGCGGTACTGGTCGCTTATGCATCACCCGTACCCTAGGACCGTCACGACTTCCGAGATAGGTCGTGACACAAACTCAAAAGCAGCCAAAAACTTGAACAATGGAGCTATAAGTCCTCTACGGAGCCTCTGAATCCGAGCTGCTTCTGTAGGCACAAGAGCTTGGGCAAACTTGCTCAATTGACTAAACCTCCTTGCATACTCTGACACAGTCATACCAGGAGTCTGAACCAACCTCTCAAACTCAATAGACTTAGTATCCCTCACACTTTCTGGAATAAACTCATTAATAACTAACTCCTTGAATCTCTCCTAAGATAGCTCTTCATTACCTTTAAGCATGCCTGAAATACTCCGCCTAAACCAATCTTTAGCTTTGGCCTTCATCAAATATCCTACAAACTCAACCGCTCTTCTATTAGGGATCCTTGAAATCTAAATTTTCTCTTCTATTTCCTCAAGAAAATCTGTAGGATCTACCTCACCTTTGCACTCTGAAGGCTTGAGCTTCAAAAATCTCTCAAATGAAACTTCCTCAACCTGAGGTACCACTACTAGCGAAGGAATCACTGAAGGAACTGGAACATCCGGAACTACCTACACAGGAGGAGCCTGTTGCTGCCTCTGCTGAGTAATGAACTCAGCTAACACCTCATAGTTCCTCTGCAACTGATCCAACCGCTACGCCATATGAACCACATTTACCTGTGGCTCTGGAGGAACATCATCATCTCCCACTCTACCCACGGATCCTTCTTCAAAAGGTAGTTCTCTTATAAGACGGCCTCTACCACGTCCTCTTTCTCACCTCAGAGGCATCTCGATACTAATAAGAAAAACAAAGCAACTCAGACTCAAAATATATGATTAACGCAGGTCTATACTAAAGGAATACACAACATTAACGTGACATGAATCCTATGCTCCGTAGTCATCTTAATCAAGCACTTATACTAGGGAACTTGCACATCTATCTATCTATCTTATAATTATAAACCTATAGCTCTGATTCCACCTCTGTCACACCCCAAAACCACCGGTGCGATGGTCCTAGGACAAGGATAGGCATAAGGCCACTATAAACCTGTAGAACCCTTAACTAAACTTGTCTCATACATTATAGTATACACTTAATCAATGCAAATATAATAGCTTATAAATTATCATCTTTAATCATAACATCTCCACATGTTCCCTACCGATCAAAAGACAATAATTCTAACATCAATATGGAACAAAGGAGAAACTACAAATACCATCCATGGCAACAAAATCATCCATTCATATCTATCTACGGAGCTCTAAGATAGTACTTTCCAATAGACAAATATATATATATATATATATATATACACAACAAAATAATATTCAGCATAATTACATCTAATCTTCTTGGGAAGAAGAAATCAAGAAGCTCTATCCTCTTGATTAGCTCTCTCTCGAGCTACACTAGCACCTAAAATCCACAGAAGACGAATGAGCCTTCAACTCAATAAGATATGAACTACATAATGCGTTAAGTAAATCAAGAATCTGAGTGTCAAACCAAGAATGAATATATATATATATACATATACATATACGGGCATGAAAGAATCATAAGCTTATACTTGAAAAAAATATGAGTGCTTACAACGAATAACACTATTAAAATCATTTCATAAATCAAATTGTGGTTCTCATTTAGAACATATGAATGCCTGTAAAGGATGGAATTATCAAATCACATATAAGATAGAACTGATGTCATATCATACGTATCAGTAGCCTTGCTACTTTAACATGCACATATGCTTACGCGGGCATATGCCTAGAGCTCATGGCCCCCTCTAAGTGGAACACTGATAAAAACCCTATCAGCTGGGCTCCCATTGTGCACATGGACCAATAAATTTACTCTCATTGGGAAAAACATTCTATACTTATGCATGTCATAGGTCATCATAATAAGAGGTTCACAAAAATTTAGCTTTGGTCAAGAGACTATATATCATACATATCAAAGGCTAGTCCATGATCTTAGTTCAAGAAGGTAACCAAGTCATTTATACATTAATTATTTACATGAAGAAGATAATCCAATAAAGGGTTCATATCATACAGCATATATATAAATATTTAATAATTTATCTCATAAGGAGAAAATGTACATTTATGTACTTCATAACTTACCTTATAGCAATACTTTTCACAATACTGATCAACACTTGATTAATTAACTAGCCCCATCAAATCCTCGAACTGTCCAAACCTGAATAAATCCCCAAATTTTATAAATTAGGGTTTTCTCAAATAATAATACATAACATGGTTCCTTAAAATTTTAATCATCTTATAGTCTCTACTATTGTTTCCAAATCATTAATTTAATTTATCTCTTAAAAAAATTTGAAATTATTAACGTGGTCATTATTCACGTCACTACTCATCAAACTTACAAATTTCTCGCATCTTCCATATTACTCATAATTAATAGCCTTAAATGCTCATAACAGGTTCTATATAACTCATAATAATTATTCTAACTACCAAAAATCTTAATCTAAAAGAAAAAGAAGTTTGGAGAAAATTACCTTATTTCCCTAAAATAAGTCCTTGAAGAATCTTGACTTTGGAACGATGACTGAAGCCTTCTTAAATGAGAGAATATAATGATTTAATGCATTAACTCTGAGTATTAATGCACTAGAAAATAAATAAAACTGATTAGAGAAGAAATGAAGGAGAAAGAAGAAAAGAAAGAAATTATCGTGGAAAGAAAAGGCTACTGCCTTTCCATTAAATAAGCCACTGCCTCGCTAAAATCCACTTCGCCAAATGCCAACTCGGCAAAGGCCACTTTGCTGAATTCTCTTCGCTGAATACCACCTTGTCAAATCCTCTTCGCCAAATGCCACTTCGGCAAATCCTCTTCGCCAAATTCCACCTTAGCAAATCCTCTTCACCAAATCCTCTTCGCCAAATGCCACCTCAGCAAATCCTCTTCGCCAAATGTCACCTCGGCAAATTCTCTTCGCCAAATGCCACCTCACAGAATTCCACTTCATGGACTTTTACCTTGCCAACTCGCACTACCTGTTCTGCCGAGCTGGGAAACCTCCTTGCCAACTCGCACAGACCATCTCGCAATCGAGCTACAATTTCCATTCTCCTCAATTCTACAACTGTCTATAAAACACATAAAGAAACATTTCTCACGCTTACACTTGACTCGCTCAACTACTACTAACATTATCAAAATAAATAATAGCATACTCAGACTTACTGCAAGAATTAGCGAACCACTCGTGCTCTGGTCGAGGAAACATATTTCCTCTCAAATATAAAATTCACAACTGCCAACAGACTTAAAATAAAATTTAAATCTAAAATTTATATATATATATATATTCACACTTATCCATATATTATGTGAAATCACAATATTGAGTCACAAAAATCTTAACCAAACACAATTTCTAAGATTTTCAAAATATCAATCTGGTCACAACAAGCATCCATAACAAAAATAAATAAAAAAATTACATAGGTATTACATATAATCATGCATGATTTGCATCATATATCATATGAAAAGTCATTTGGACTGATAAACTAGCATTTGCTATCTTATAGTACCTACAGTGCATACTGGCCTGTAAATAAGCCCACTGAAACGACCTAAAATGACCTAAATTTTGTCTGTCTATAAAATAAAATACAGAAAGCTAATTGAGCCACTACTTGGCCCAATCTTTTAGTTTTTTCCCAAGCTTTAAAATGCCACCTCATGGTCCACCTAAATCCTTTGGTAACATAGTTAACCAGAAACTACTCAAAAATCCCAAAACGGACCCGTAACGGTGAGTGTCAGTTGCGGCAGTGCAACTGGGCCCCGCCAGCCATTCTTTTTTTACTTAAGCCAAACTTGTTCTATTATTCATTACAAATATATATATATGATTGTTCTAAAGCTATATAAGATATATTTTTGCTATATTTATTGTTATATGGAGACAGACTCATATGGTATTATAACAGGGCTACCTCGATTGTGTAGCGGGTAAATTTCATCGACTGTGTGCACACTGATTATTTATGGGACCCTTGCTAAGGAAAGATGTTATATTCTCTAGTCGTAGGGGTTGATCCCCCTTACGTAAAGTGGTTGGTGCACTTTATGATAATGCTAGAGTATTAAATTACAGATAGTGCGATTGCACTTTACATGTGACCCAATCCTGTTATATCATATGTGCGTTGACTCGTACACTGGATACTTATATGGATATTTACATGGATAATTATATGGATATTTGCTACTGGATATTTATATGGATACTTGTTATACTCTTTACTTGTTATCTTATATTGATTCTACATGCCATATATAGGCAACTATAGTATTATGACATCTACTGCATTTTTATACGCATAGATTCACTGAGTATTTTTATACTCACCCCTCTTAGTGGTTATTATTTTCAGGTTTGCAGTGAGGCTCAAATTTTATAAGCACCTCATATCCTCGCCGTGGAATTTTGATACTTGTGACATGTAATATTCTAGTCCCAAAAGTATATGTAAATAATTGTACAGTATATAGGTTCCATGGTACTGTAATCTAAGGAGTGGCATATATATGTATGTGATTGTATTTCTATGGTTTTGCATATATATAATTTATGCTATGTATGGATATAGTTTGATATACAGATATATGTATTGAGTTGTTATTGGAGATCCAAAGGGATTATTGATGATAAAGTATATTGGAAGTACTTATTTACTTGTTTTACAGCTGGGCATGGTCATATTATATAAGAGATACTGTCGAAATTTCAGCAGCATTATTAAACTATTTAAGCTGATTATAGGTATTGCTTGCCATGTCATATATATAATTGGGTTCTTCGTGGTACTGGTAGTTTAGGCATCACCCGTACCCTAGGACCGTCGCGGCTCCCAGGTTGGGTCATGACAAGCCGACTGTTGTTGTCTGACCATTTCCAAGTTATTTTTAGCTCTGTTCTCATTTTCGATTTTAATAAATCGTTTGAGACCATTCAGTTCTATACATTTCAATTTTAAAAGTGTACCATGCAGAAGGTAATTTTTAAATTATTACCCCAACTAAGAAGGCATCACAGATGATGATCTTTTCATTATTTAATTTACATATCAAATTTTCTAGATTAGTTACTTGAAGAGTGATTTCCATATTTTTATTAAATTTGAAATCCATAAATTTATCAACTAGGTGTGTTTTTGACAATTCCTCCTCCTTTTTAAATTGAGCATCTAAATTATCTCAGATTTCTTTAGCAGTGTTATATTTACTAAAAACTTTTGTCAACCGATCAGAAAGATAATTTAATAAATAGTTCTTACAGAAGTCATCATCCTTATTCCATTGAGATTCATCAATGTCCTCAGTTGTCTGACTGAACATGATAGTTCAGAGATAAATCAATCAGCATGTCTGTCCAAGATAATTTAGATCATAACCCAAGATAATTTAACCATATTTATTATGCCATGTTGAAATCTTTAAGACTGATTATCATTATCTTGATCAAGATATATATGGTGAAAATTATTCATTGCCTCTGAACTTAAGAATAAGTATTCATAGTGATTGCTCTAGAGGTAAAGTATCTCGTTTCTTTTTGTTAATATCATTGATGGCTTCATTAATAAAGATGGGCAAATCGCAAGATAAAGTGAGATAAATGATAGATTCATGGGTGATTGTTCACTCATTTTAGATCTAGTATGTCTTTTTTTGTACCTCTCTAACTTCTTAATTTAACAGTCTCTTGGATAAACCTTATCATACAACAAAAGAAAAGTTAATAAAAAAAATAGAATTTCATAGAGCCAAATAAGTTAACTAGTCTACACTAATTAATACATCATTAAACAACAACATACAAAAAAAAAAAGTGACTATCCATTATTAATAAAATCTGATTTTTAATTAAAAATTAATTTATAGAAAATAATCTATCGAAAATAATTAGTCTTAGTATAAACTAATCCAATGATACTCTCTATTATATTGAACCACAACATAATTAATTATAAAAATAGGTGGGGGCACAAAGAGAAAAGGTAGTGAATTAATTGTTGTAACCCAGCAGTGTGGGAAACCTGCTGGTGATGGCTACGGTTATTTCAAATAATGATTTACTTGATTTGTACATAGCAAAAAAAATTATTTATAGCAAAAAGTAAAATTTATATCTACATAATTATTTTTCTCTTCCAAATACTTTAAATTTATTGTCAAAATAAAATGAAGCTAAAGTCATGAATAGAAAATAAGTTATTAATAAAATAATAATTTATTTTAGTTTAATTAAAAAAAATTAATTTAAAAAGTAGTAATAATATAAATAAAAATAAAAAATTATTTTTCAGGAAATTTAAAAATTAGTAATAATAAAAATAAAAATAAAAAAATTAAACCCAAAATTATAATTTGGAATACTATTTCCCAAATTATAATATGAAACAATAATTTGGAATATTTTTATTAATTAAAAAGTAGTATTAATATAAAAGGAATAAAAAAAACTTTAAGGAAATTAAAAATAATAAATTAATCAATTTACAAATATAAATAATTTTTACAACATTTGATATTTTTTTATAAAATATTAGGGTTTGTAGTGTAATATTTTGTAAATCGTAAAATTTATAAAATATAAAATATAAGCTATTTTTACAACATTTTATACTTTTTTATAAAGTATTAGGATTTATAGTGTAATATTTTATAAATCGTATAATTTACAAAATATAAGTCATTTTTACAAAATTTATTATTTTTTTACAAAATATTGGGATTTGTAGTGTAATATTTGTAAATCGTACAATTTATAAAATATAAGTCATTTTTATAAAATTTAGTAATATTTTACAAAATATTAGGGTTTGTAGTGTAATATTTTGTAAATCGTATAATTTACAAAATATAAGTTATTTTTATAAAATTTTGCACTTTTTTACAAAATATTGGGTTTTGTAATGTAATATTTTGTAAATCGTACAATTTATAAAATATAAGTCATTTTTATAAAATTTTGTAATTTTTTACAAAATATTAGGTTTTATAGTGTAATATTTTGTAAATCGTACAATTTATAAAATATAAGCTATAATGACCTGAATTTTGTTTTTATGATTTATGATTTGAAGTGTTATTTTTTTTTTAGATAATATGCATTTTATGAAAATTGTTTTTATAAAAAAAAAGGCCCCTGGGATTTGAAGCTGGGTCTGGTGGGAGGGAGGATAAGTCTTCCAACCACTAGGCCAACTTCCATTTCTTATTAATTAAGGTTTTATATATATGTGTGTGTGTGTTGTTTTAAAAAAATAAATTTTATTATTTTCTATTTTGGTGAACAGTGATTGGTTGGTTTTAAAAACCAACCAATCAGCTGTTCTGGTTCAGCCCGATTAAGAGAGATAGAGAGAGAGAGGCAGAAACTTCCGATGAAGTTTTCGGCTGGATTCGGTGGCAATTTTCGACCATCTTGGTATTAATGGAAAGCTCTCTTCATGGGCTTTCATTTGATATCAACCATAGAGAAAATGATGGAGCGACGACAGAGAAATCGGAGGTGGAAGATTTCGTCCACCGAAGCTTCTAGGCTTCGATTCCGGCAAACCACGGAGAGTGGCAGCGAGTGGACGGAAACACCGTATTCCTGGCAGCGAGATGAGCACAATGGTGTAGGGCTCGACATCTGGGACCACCGGCGACTGCTCCGACGGTGGTTCCGGCGACCGATTTGTAGCAGTTTATTGCATCTTTTCGGTGTGTTTTCTGATCCTAGTTGAGCAATTTTTTATTTTTAGTTTACCCCAAATCTATGTTTAGTTAATATTATATGTTTATTATTTGGTTAATTGATCCAAATTTTGATGGAAATGATTATATATAGTGATAATAGAATTTTTAAAATTTAATAATATGGTTTATAAATTCATAATTTTATGAGATAAAAATTATTAAGTTTAAAGAAATTATTTTTAAATAGGAAAATAGATTTTTTAAATGATTTATTAAAATTTATGGTTGAGAAATATGTTTAATTTTTTCTGAAGAAAATATTTATGATAATGATATTTTAAAAGGATAAAATTTTGATTTATTTATTTATTTAATAGATATATATATAATTTTCAATTATTTTATTATATGTGCCATAAATTAGGTAAATAATTATCTTTAATTATTATGAATTATTTGGGGATAGAATTATTAATATGATTTTCTTGATTTACATATGTATAAAATTATGTTTAATTAATTGAAATTAAATGATTTTTCAGGGTTGAGGGAAATTATGAAATTCTATGAAAATAATTTAATATGTTTTAATCATTATTTTATTTATTGAATATCAAAATAAGTTTTTATGAAACGAATGAATTAAATTGAATTGAATTTAAAATATTTTAAAATATAAAAGGTTCTTTTATACAAATGATATTTGAATTAATTATATAAACTATTTTAGTAAATATGTGATGTTTAAAATGAATTAAAAAGATATTGTTAGTAGAATGTATTTTCTAGAATTTTATTAAGATTTAAAAAGAAAAGTATTAAATATTATTTTATGAATATCAATTATTTCTTTTTATTATATAGTTAACTATTAATAAGTTATATTTAATTAAAAGCATGATTTAAATAGTACATATCAAATTTAGAATGGTTTTAAGAAAATAAAATTTTTAAAAAGAAATTTTAAATATTATTTTATATTTTTGACTGGATGAATTGATATAGTAGTGATGATAAGTTTGGGAATCCAAAAGGGGTTATTGAGTTAATGTTGTTTGCTCTGTGAGCTATTTTGAAGTGTTTATTCTTTTGTTTCAGGAGGTTATGTTCTATTTTAGAGGAGGTTTTGCCAAAATTTTGGCAAATTCTCGAAATTTGTTCTTTATATTTCTGAGTCAATATTTGAGTATTATTCTAATAAATTTCATATGTGGTACATGTATTTCAGATGTATTCCTTATTGTCGTCAGGAGGTGCTCCGAGGGAGCCAACTAGTTTGATGGTCGTCAAATTTGTGAGTTGATATATTTTAATTTAACTCTGCATCTAAGCATAACAAGTAAGCATTGAATGAATGTGAATATATTTGTATATAAGCTATCATTATTGTATTAGATTTAGAAGCATGATGTATGTCTATCTCATATGATATGATGTTGATGATATGTATGTATGTGATTGCGATGGAAAATAGGATGATGTGGAATCCAGCTGTACTAACACAGAAAACAGTAATGATATAACATGATATGATATGATGATGATATTATTATATGGATTGTCTGGTTTGAGTTGATCTTACCGCGATCCTAGACATGGATAAGAAAGTACAGGGATGCCTGGTTTGAGTTGATCTCACCGTGGCCCCATAATTGGATTTTAAGAGAGTCAAGGGAGAGGGTCGACTCCCCATTTATGATAAACGAAAACATAGATGAGATTGGACTCCACGGACATTTTCCATCATGAATGTTATGTATGTTTATGGATGATTATATATAATGTAACACTTCATATAAAGTAATAAATGACATGCATGTTAAATTAAATTATATCAACTCATTGAGTCGAACGCTCACCCCTATTCAAATATATTTTTTCCAGGTTTTAAGTTGAGCTTATAGAGATTAAGTTTTTAAGTTGAATATTCCAGCCTTTCATTTCTCAGGCAGTGGAATTATTTTATTTTATTATGTAATTATTTTATGTTCATCGTATTAAAATCTATAGAGCTTCGAATTATTTTTTTTTTTAAATGTCATATTTATGGTCGTATTTCTATTGGTTGTTCTATTAAGCAGAAACTTAAATTGATATTAAGTGCATGATGTCAACCTTGAGTGGCTAGAAAATGAAGTTGAATTATTGAGTTTCTGTGTGACAGGTGGGCTCATAGTCCTTATTTGTGACAGTTATAATTGTTATATTACATTTTATGTTGTTCAGTGGTAAGTCAAGCTTACTATGGGTTCCGAAAGCCTTATGCTTTCCCGTTCCCTAGTACCGGTCATGTGCCCATTAGGGTCGAGTCATGATAGATTATCAATGACAGAACTACTCACCCGGTGGGGTAGTGTAACACCTCAGTTGAAAGGCTTAGAACACAACCTTTAGAGGCAAACCAAAGGGGGTTTTCTTATATGTTTGCATGATATGTATGATGCATGTTTATTTTTAAATTGAATGTATATGCATGTTTTAGATGGTTTTACACATGTAAAAGTACATCAAAGGCTATTAGGAAGAAATTGGAAGAAACTTGAAATTTTGTGAACTGGGGGCAAAATGGTCATTTTGCAGCCCTTCGAGTTCTTATGGAATTATCAACATATTTAGAAGTAGAAAATGATTTAAGTGAATGTAAATGATGTTATTTAATTAATTTGAATATTTGATTGAAAAATAAACCCGATTGAAAATTATACCGGGTAAGCTCCTCAATTGAGGTTCTTGAGGTGCTTCGGTTGCACTAAGGGCAATATAGTCTTTTCCTTTGAGCTATGGAATTATACTATGTATGAAACCTTATGACATTAGTTTAGGCTTTATTAAATCCAACCATTGGATCAAATGATGGAAAAATGGACAGTTGGATCAGTAAGTTGCAAATTTACTATCATAAGTTTGATGTATTGGATTTTTGCCATTAGTTTTTCATTAGGTGTGGCAAATGTATGTGTTAGCCACCAATGTTGACTTTGGATGGACAAATAGCATTAAAGTAAGCAAAATGGATGGTTTGGATGGCTAGGTTTCACCAAAGTTACCATGAAACCTTAACCATTGGATCAAACCTAAGATATTTGAATAGATTTTTACCACCACTTCACCATTGTCATCTTTTAAAGCTTGAAAAGTTGCAGAAATTGGTGTTCTTCATCACCAAAGTTTCGGCCACACCTAGCATACACCAAATCTTATGGTTTTCTTCCATTTTTGGATGGAATAAGACTAATTCCTACCTTGTAAACACCATTCCAACCTTAGATTTTAAGGAAAAACTCATTTG
>CANXYC010201585.1:0-16533 GCA_948193065.1 Aleurites moluccanus | reverse complement strand
TAATTTTAATTAATATTATTAGTGTTGATATTTTATATTTAATTTGTTTTGAATATATAAAATAATCGAGACCTAGTTTTGACAATTTGAAATCTAATTAAATTAATCGATACTAAATTCAATTAATTCGAAACCTAAAGTTAATCAACCGATATAATTAATTAAATTGAATATATAATATAATAATTTGTATAAATTAATTTTTATTATTTTAAATTTTTATATTATATGTCCAAATTAATTAGTTTTCTTAAAATATGATTTTTTTATAAAAATTTAGATAATATTAATTTTATTGCTTATATTTAATTTAAATATTTATGTAAGAATTATAATATATATACTTAAAATTATAATTTAAATATAATTAGAATTTTTTATAAAATAAAATTTTTAAAATTAATTATTTATATAAATTAAAAACTAAATAACAAAATTTAAAAAATATAGACTTATTTGTAAAATTATTATTTTAATTATAATATTTTTATACATATAAATTAAATAAAAAAATAAAAATAAAATTGCAGTTGATGACAATAAAACACCAAATTGGTGTTTTACTGTTCATCAGCGCTATTTTGCACGGTCGGAATGAATAATTTGCGGCAAAATGGCGTTACACGCTATATTTTGCCGTATGGTTGGAGATGACCTAATAATATTTAAATACTGGCACTCAAATTCTCTAATTAATAATACTTTTAATAAATAATTTATTTAATCAATAATTTTTAATTATCACCTCATCCAAAATAATTTTCATAATAATTCAATAATTATTCAACAATTAAACTCCAATATTAATACCTAATTAATTCAATAAAATAATTATTCACTTAATTCTACTACAATTAATATTTCAACAATTACTCACCTAAAAAAAAATTATTTAATCATCACCATAATAATATTTCAACATACGATTTATCACCATTCTAGCAAAATCTATAAACACTACAGTTATTTCTTTGGAATAAAATAATATAAACCCATAAATATTCTTATATTTTTAAATATTATTATTTTTTAATAAAATATAATTTTAAAAATAATTTAAAAATTACGAATGTTACATAAACTAAAGCTCTAAAAGAAAAAAAATTCTTAAAACTCAGAATACCAGCACTATAAAAGACTACAAAGACAACAATAAAAATGAGTAAAAGATACTAAAAATAGAATATACCCAATAAAAAAAAAAAAAAAAGAAAAAATATATTAAGTAATATAATTAGCCTTGCATATCTCTTTTTTTTTTTCCTTTTTTTTATTGGATAACTGTAAAATACAACAATAAAAATGAGAAAAGGATATTGAAAACAGAATATGCCCCAATACAAATATATATATATATATATATATATATATATATATTAAAGATTATTATTAGCCTTGTAATATCTCTTTTTTTTTTCTTTTCTTTTTTACTGGATAACTGCAGAATTATTGAAAAACTATAATATTAAAATAAATATGGGCAAAATAGGGGTAGGCAGAAGCCATGGTAGCTGTGCTTCCTTAAGGCTGATTTGCTTGGATTTAAAAAAACAATTAGTTTAAAAAAATATTATTATAATTTTAAATATATTGAGTTTTATTTATCATTACATTTTTTTAAAAATAAAATGCAATGGTTAATTAAAATTTACAATTAAATTTTAATTTAATAATTTAAAATAATCTCTACAGTGAGTATAAATATATATATAATATAAAACTTTTACAATGAAAATATTATTTTCTTCATAACATGCTCTAAATAAAAAATAATTAAAGAAAGAAGAAGAAATGAATACATTTTTTCAACTTTAGTTTTGCAAATGGTTAAGTGGTCACATTACTGACTACTACCATTTATAATTTTTAGTAATATATTATTATTATTGTTGGTACTATTTTTTTTATTTTTTAATTATTATTTATTTATTTAAATTATTTCAAAATTGTATTGAAATTATTTATAATACCCGTATTCCAGCAATAGTAATTTAACTTTCTTTGCTTAAAATATTATTTTAATTAATTTTAATATTTAGATTGAATAATATGATTTAATTGAGAACTCTTATTTTTATTTATTATTTTAAATATTTATTTTTATTAGATAAAAATATAAAAATTTATTACATTATATAAAATATATATTAGAAATCATTGAAAATAAATAAAGTCTTTGAAAATCATTTTCACAAAAATTATTAAAAATTTATAAATTCTGTAAAAATTATTCACTTAAAAAATTTATAATTATTTCTAAAAATTTTAATTAAATAAATATCTTATTTAATTTAGGGACTGAAAATTTTTCGTAATATTTTAGACCGTGAGGTTATCATCGTTTGACACTTTGGTGTCAATTTACCTAAAGCTGTTAAAACTGTTGAGATGAAATTTATTTATTTATTATTTATTTTTGACATGGAGCCCATAAAAATTAGTTTGTGATATCGCTTTTTTACTAAATAAAAATAAGAATAGTGTGTATATATATATATTTCAATTTGCCAAAAATTCCCCCACCCACCTCAAATAATTTGTTAAAATCAGAATCTCAATATCATCATAACAGATGATCAGAGTAATTGCGAGTCAGGTTGGTGTAATTTTATCATTATATTTAATTCAATTCATATATTATTAATTAAAAATTTATTCATTTAATTCAACTCACGAAAAAAATTAAAATCAATTATGAATCGGATTAGATTATATTGTGCGATTTTATATTTTATAGCTTAAATTTTTTCATTAATTATCATTTTATAAAAAAATCAAAACATATTAATAGATTCAATCAAAATTTAAAATTTAAAAGGTGTAATAATAAATCTTAATAATATAAAAAAATATATTATATTTATTAATACTTAACACATTTAATATTAATATGCATATAAATTTATTGTGAATGAATTAAATTCACATTAATTTAATTTTTTTTTTTTTATCTCAGGCTAAAGTTGAGTCAAGTTGTCATAAATTATGTAACTCTCTCATTAATTTTTTTTCACATTATGTTTCTGTAAATTTTAGTTATATTTTTTAATTATTTTCCAACTGATCCATATATTTTTTTTAAATTACTATTTAAAATTATAAAAAAATAATATTTAAATTTAACAAAAATAATAATAATAGTTTACATACGGTAAAGAATAATATTTAAAATTAATAAAATAATAATTCACACAATGCGTGAACTCGTGACAAGCAATCAAATAAGACTATCCATTAAATCTTATTTAATTAAATAACAAACCAAAAAAAATTTAATAATATTTTTCCTCAATTATTCTTAGACCACCCAGTTATTTTTAATTCTTGAATTTGGCTTAGGTGAATTTCGAACAAGGGAAAAAAAAAAAGAGTAATTTAGAAGGGGATATTTAAAAAAGAAGGAAGTAAATAAAAAAAAAAATTAAATAAAAGAGGAGGAAAAAAAAATGCAGCAGCAACTATCAAATCCTTCTAGAAGGAAGTTTTTATTTTAGAATTAAATTTTCCTTGCAACAGATACCAAGTGATATAAAACCTAAACACACTACTTGATTAAATATTGTAGACTTTGTAATTAAGTGATTGGATTAAGAATCAATATTTTAGTAGTCAGACTCTCATCAACACTTTGCATGGTCTCTTGGCCATAGCAAAAACAACGAAGTATAACAGAATATGATAAGAAAGCAAAGCCTCTGCTTGGCTGGAACACCTGTATATCTGCAAAGATTATGTGATACTTTCTAACTATTTATCTTACACATTGACAACCATATGAAAATCATAAGAGCAGCTGGAGTTATACACACACACACACATTCTTCTTTGAACTATTTTTTTTCCCCATTCTACAAGTTCTGCTGCAAGTTTTGACAATTATAAATAGTGGATCCGAGTAATTACTTTGGTTTTACGAAGGAAATCACCTAGAGTAGAAATTGGAAGGTCAAGTTTCTCTGGAAGTGACAGGTGTTTAAGAGCTGGCAGATCTATGGTGGGGTAGAGAGAGGCGGTGTATGTCAGAGCAAAGCTGTTCTTGCTGTAACTCACCATATAGCCGGATTCTACCTACTCGTTTTCATCGTCACTTTCCTGAAAGTTCAAATGATTCATATTCCTTTCGAGTGGTGGAAGCCCGTCCTCTGAATCACTAGAAGAGCCCTCATCTTTGCTTATTTCAGCTCCTGTAGTAGAGAAACCAGATAGTCTTGGGTCAATTTGAGATTTTTATTTTGCAATCTTCAAGTAAACATCCTCAACAAATTAAAGTGTTTTTCCTTGACTAGATTGCAAGTACCATATGAGAAATCTAATGAAAAGACTTGGAATCAACACGACTGTGGAATTCTCTTTCTAGTTATTTGAAAAAAAAAAATGATTAATATAGGATAGGCCCCAAGAAACTATGTGGAGAAATTCAACAAGAAAAGGCATATGGATAGACTGGATACGATCAATAAAAATGTATTCTAAAATCAAGAGTACCAATAGGAAAACAAAGTAAGTTTACATCATTTGTGGATGCAATCTTAAAAAGTGAGGTCCAGTTTTAAGTTTTATTTAGTAGACCTATGTATATAGTAATGCAGCACTACAAGTGAAGTTACAAGAAGATAGTGTTCTTTAATCACCCATAAAAGCACTAATAAAGGTAGGACAAGATTACATATATCAAAAAGATTTCACAAAAGCAAGAACAGAGGTTAATGATTAAGACAACCAAAAATGAAATTTTGCCACCTAAGTTTAGCTGATACAAAGAGAGATTTTCAACAGTACCATACAAACTGACAAAAAACAAGAGTTTTTATTAAGAGTTCAATAACCTAGGCACAGACTAGCCTTTTCAAACTTTTCCTTAAATTACATAGATTTTCAACAGACCAAATAAATTCAACAAAGATGCCAAATATAGTGAGAGCAAAGAAGAGTTGCTTCCAATCAAACTGAAGGGAAAAATCTTAAAAGAAAACAGCTAAAAAGCTTTTCTACTTCATCACCATGTTCAAACGATAGTTGATTTAGGATGATTGCAATGTAATGACTAGCCAAACTTGCAGTTACTATAGAGTAAATAATTTAAATTAGAGGTATGACAAATTATGGGAAGACAGTATTAAACTCATATTAATGAGAACAAATTAATACTTCTATGTATAACTAAATTACAGTTGAGATTGCTTACTGGCTCAACAGTTCCAGAACAGCAGATCCAGTATTCCATCGGACAGGATATAAAGTTCATAAGTAACCATAAACTGCTTGTATGGATAAAAATACATTTATATCATATATTTCCTTCGATTTATAATAAATTTCCTAATTTCATTTTTGGTATGTCCTAATTTAATTATTTCATTTCTTAATTCAAACTATATTTTATCCTAACTTGACAATAATATCCTCATTAAAAATGTGTTAGAAAATGTAAAAATTAATTAAGAAATATGGAATGTGAGAGAATTAATAAGGTGGAGGGGGATTAAAGTAATTAATGAATTAAAATAATAAATGAATTAGAAAAGTAAAAATAGACCAAATTTTTTTTTTTTTAATAATCGTGTATTTTACAATTAGGACGTTTATTATGAGACGGAGAAAATATTAATTTTCAAAGATCTTTGAAGTAGTCATATGGTGTGAAAAGAGAACTCTAAATTAGTAGTGAAAGAGAAATACCTTCAGTTTCTGGGACAGCTTTTGGAACCTGACTTTGTACGTAAAGCCAATCATTTTGGATGGAAACGATTGCAGCACTATTTTCACATTCAGAGTATGCCTTGAGAAGTTCTCTGCATTAATTGGAAGACAAAAAAATGTTAAGAATATGAAAAAACAGTTGACATTAAGACAAATATCAAAATCCACATAAATATGAAACTATTCCAACATATGAATATCATTGGAAAATGCACCCACTAAATGTTTCAATTCCATCTTAATGCTGCAACCCCCAATCCCTTCCTCCCCCCAGAAAAAAAAAAAAAAAAAAAAATAGAGAACTTTTTCCACAAAAATAAGTGTTACAAATTTGTTTCTCAACAATGACCTCTTTAGATTTATATCATTCAGCTGAACATCCAAACAACCTTGCTTCTGAAAACTTCCTAGTCTTCTGTCATAGTGGGATGATTACCAATTAATCCACAATGGCAGGGTCTTTATAACAAAGGGATGGAAACATAAAACTTAGAGCAAACAATATCCTAGCTCTTCTAGTTCCAAAGAATCATGTGTAAGAAAATTGTTGCAAGAATTACACATTTTTTTCTTAATGCATATAAATGTTCTCAAAACAAAGAACATAGAAATAAATAGAACAGTACTTATAAGGTGAAGAAACTATAGCAACTGTAGTCTCTTCAAGAGTCCTTTAATGCTTATGCAGACTGTAGTCTCTTCAAGAGTCCTTTTTAATGCTTATGCAGAAGAACATTTAATTTTTGTTTTCCCATGAATGAAGATAGAATTTAACAACTTTAGGCTGGTTTGGGTTTCAAGAAACCATGCTTCATTAATATCTATGTAAAATTTTCACAAAGAAAAATGAAAAGAACAAAGTACCTGTTAAGGCTCAGAAAAGCATGACCCCATTTGAATTTGCCTAGCAACAACTCTGCAGTGTCCTCTTCCCCACTGTAAGAGAATATTTAGCAGTGTGAAAATAAAGATAATTTAATTTATGACATGAACGTCAAAATAAATAGGACAATTGCCTTCAGCACCTCTACACTGCAGCCACATACTAAAACTGTGGTCTCTGGTTTTACAGTTTAACCAAAATCACTTATATTACCAGCAGAACAATTACCTATGCCATTATCACAGCTGTCTGTACTAATCAACAGCTGGCTGCAGATGCCAACTAACATTACTGCCAGTATGCCACCTATGAAGCACATACACTTTAGTTGGCACGGACACTTGTCTAACACAACAAATGATGTTAATTTTTGTAGGGATAGTTGTTTAAGTGTGTCTGTGTCTTTTTGTGTCATAAATGTGTCCTTGCTTCAAATTCTGCCACTGACATCACAACATTTCTTGCTTTGGTTTTCCATACCTTACATTTTCCATTTTTACATCACCATTTTCAGAAACCAAGAAAAATAATAAGAGCGTTCATTTGGTTCCTATTGTCAAAAACTGTATTCTATTTGAAAAAGCAGAAAACTATCCTCTGAAACAGATCCTCTTTAGCTGACTTTCTCTTGGAAGAGTTTATATGACAAGTATGAAGTACCTAAAATTCGCAATTTTTTTTTTCTAAAAACTATTTTTGAAATACATTCAGTCAAAAACAATAAATTAATTAAAAAATGACAACATTATTTCCAAAAGATAATTTTTTTCACTCATTTTTAGAAACATGAAGTAAGAAAGGAAAAAAAAAAAAGAAAAGATAAAACCAGAATTCAAACATGACAAAAGAATTTATCAAGATAGTTCGTGGTACTCGACAAAAATAATTTTTTAAAATTACTCTCACAGCAGATGTTTGCAAATATGCAGGTACTTGGGCATAGTCCAAAATATAAATATTGATGACAATGATGTAAGATGAATAGATAACACAGAAATAAATCAAACACCATACTGAAAAGATATCCTTTTATCAGAATATGTTAGAAAGATTAAATGTCAATATTCAATATAGATAGTGTAAAAAAGGATCAGATATTTAATTCAAGGATTAGTTTTAAACTCCATAAAGCTTGACCAAAATCTCATATTAATTTCAACTAGTTTCAGGTGGATGCAAACTTCCATTATTGTTAGTCCCTTTGACAACCAAGAGGGGGGTGAATTGGTTATTTGCGGAATTATCACCAAATAAAAATTAACAAAGAGAAGGAAGGAAAGGGAAGAAAAAAGAACACAAGAATTTATAGTGGTTCGGCAACCTTGCCTACATCCACTCCTCAAGATCACACTTGAGAGTTTTCTTAACCGATCTTTTTATGGGTGCAAGATCAAACCCAAGTGTTTTGGCTAACACTCAAACCTTACAAGTGTTTTCAAGACTCACACTAAAACCTTTACAAGTGTTTTCCTATTTGGCTCACACTCAAACCCAAGAGAAATACAAAAGAGTAGAAAAAGAAAAATTCCTTACAAAAATTTTCCCAACACTCAAAGAATAGCACAACTAAAGGTGCTTAAACAATTTTAGCACATTTCAAGTAAATATAAGAATTAATTTGATTTAATCTCTCAAATACTTAATCTCTTGTTAATTTCAAGTTCTCCAACCTGTTTGAGTTTCATATTATCTTGTATTTATAGTCTTGAATCAAATATGACCGTTAGGATCCAAAATATAGCTGTTAGAACCATTTCCAACGGCTAGTTTTTCTGTCAGAATCGCGATGGTCGCGCCCGCGATTTTTTATCTAGCCAGAGCAGCAACTTAATTTTACCATAACTTGAGTTATACAACTCCAAATCATATACCGTTTTTTGCGTTGGAAAACTTAAGATGTATACTACAACTTTGTAGTTTAACTCAACTTCAAAATAATCTATCTCAATATCCTAAAAAATCATAACATTTTATTGCTTCAATTTATAAGACAGTTTGAGCATGCTTTACTAATTCTTTAATATCTCCTTCTATAGAACTCAGAATCACTTTATTCTTTTTCCATATGAAACTAGACATCTATAGATTCAATTATGTGAAATTTCATGCTCAAATTCTTCTTCTATAATTCCCAACAATATTTTCAAGTTGTCCCATCTACTCTGTCCTAGTCTGGCAACTTGAGCATAATTTTTTTAAAAATTCATATCTTCATTTTCGAATGTCCAATGCTCAATCCGATTTTTGTTCCTAAAACTACACATCCATATATTTCGCTTGTCCTAATATTTTCTTCCAATTTGTACAGAATTTGATATCACTCCAGACTATGTGCAAATCTGTCAGTTTTCCGGTTCGTGCCTTTGAATTTTTCGAGTTGTGCCTGCGACTTCATGCGTCGCGCCCGCGACTAGCTTCTCTTCTTTTTGCCTCGAAGAAGAATCAATTTAAATTTTATCTAGTAGCGCCCGCTACTGAAGCTATCACTCCCGCGGCTTCACCTAGTTGCACCCGCGACTGCTTTGTATCGCATCCGCTACTGGAGAGAGACTGTTCACTTTGAAGCTACTAGATGATTTTAGAATTTCTGAATTAATTTCACGCCCGTGACTGGAATGTGTCGCTCCCGCGACCAAAAGCTTTTCAAGGTTGCGACTGACTTTGTCGCACCTGTGACAAAACTTGTTCCTATCATCGCACCCGCGACTTCCTTGTGTCGTGCCCGCAACACACCGAAATTCAGCAACTTATAATTTTCTTCTTGCACCTCTCCAAGTATGCTCCCCCTAAGCATGTGCACTCAATGACTTCTCTTTGAATGTCATTCAAGTCTTTTTTAATGTATTAACCTATAGTTGAGCAATGGTCATGATTTCTCTTGCCTTAACTAATTCAAATAAAATGTTAGCTCAAATAACACATTTATATTGTTTTGTTATCATTAAAATTAACATCAAGCCCAAGAGGGTTAACAGTTTGAATTTGGGAGATTAAAGGAAAAATCATATGAATTTTTTAGAGTTAACTATGATGTAGGTCCATTAATTTTGCTTTGTGGATGAATTTGTGAATGTGGAATTTTAGGATTTGGTTGAGTTGGTTACAGGAAGAAGAGGGAGAGGAGTACTTTGGGTATTAAAATAAATACTTTAATCAAGATTTGACTTTTTGGAATTTGATTGACGAAAAAAATGGAAAAAATGGACGGAATAACCTTGTAGTCTAATGGAACTAAAATACAAGAATTTTTTAGTATAATTTTAAAAAAATAAAGACCTTGTAGTATAATATGGCAAAACACAGGATTCTTATAGTAATTATCCCTATTACTTTTAGTATAATTTGATAATACTATTTTTATTTTTATTTTTTATTTTAACAATTCTAATTTATTTATTTGTTAATAAATCAACCTTTTGTAATTGATTTATAATTATTATAGTTAGTGTACAATATATATCAATAAATTAGTTATTAAAGTCTATTTTTATTTATTACTCCAACTATCTCGTTAGCAATAGTCTAAAAGTAACAAAAATGAACTCAATATATTTGAAGGAATATTAAAATATAATCCATTTTACTTTTATTTTTTTATTCAAAAAGAATCATTATCACTAAAACATAAGACAATTATAAGAGTATTATTGTCATTTTTGCATATAGTCTACTTTTGTTCAAAGATTTCTATGCATAAAACATAGCTAGTTCGTACCCAAACACAGGATGGAACTTTTATTTGTTGTCTCATCTTGTCCAGTTCTTTCTTTTCGTTTCTTGTCTTATGTTGTCCAATCCCTTGCACCAAACACAAACTTATCTCCTTAATGGCTTAGGCAATAAATTGGTGTTGGAGGTGTAAGGGGCATTTGTATGCATTATGCACTAATTCATTTGTTATTATAATTTATTTATTGCAAAAAAAAAAAGGAACAGTTATGACAAATGGTTTTTCTCTATTTGTTCAGCTTCAAATAATTGTACAACATTTCCTCCATTTTCTTTCTCACTTTTAAGGTGTATATCTCTCATTTCTTATTTGTGGTTAAATGGGAGTCCTCTTTGCATTAACTCCAAACTGAGTAACTCAGTTCACGGGAGCCTTTCTCCTAGTCCTGGACTTCTAGACTAGTTTTCATTATTTGTAACCATATGACTAATAGATTATCATAGTATTGAGGATTTCATACTTGCAGTGGCTTGTCGAGTATAATGCAGCACTAGCATGCATCTGCTTCATGATTCTACTTGGATTTATGGATGATGTTCTTGATGTGCCCTGGAGAGTGTAAGTGTTTACTTTTTCACTACGGTTTTCTAGCTAATGTAACACACATTTGGAACTGTTTTAATAGTAGTGTTTGTTTTCTGCTGCATGGTTTTCTGAAGTAACGCTTGATAAGATACTGACACAATAACTTGTAACTGTCAAGGACAGGAAATTACTCCTGCCATCAATTGCGGCCCTTCCTTTGTTGATGGCATATGCTGGACATACAACTATCATAATACCAAAGCCCCTTATCCCATATGTTGGGCTTGAGGTGTTGGACCTAGGTATGTTTCTAATTCTAAACCCTCCCCAGCGGCCTCGCTCTCTCTCCAAAATCTCTCTTTTTCTGAGCTGCATTATCTCTCATTATGAAAATATCAAAAATAACTTTAATGTTGAAGTAAAAAAATCATATTTTTGTTAAGCCCGTAAGAATAAAATTATTTTTTATTTACTTTCAAAAGACTAGAAACCTTTGTTATTAGAGTAGGTTGATTAAGTTGTACAAGTGACTGAAGTTGTGTGTTCGATGAATGTTTAACATTTATCATTTGCACAGATGACTAAAATTAAAATTTTGTTATATTGTATTATAGAATGCTACATGTCATTCATGAGCTTAATCTGATCTTTCAATGGTTAAATTGAACTGAGGTACATTCATGACTGAAGTTAACCATAAATAGTCATTCATTGAATTAAAAATGGTGTTTTATGGGAAGAAGTGTGGATCTTTGTGTTGTACTCTTGGTATCCTTTTGGTAGCATATGCAAAATGAAAACATTTTCAAGTTTATATGACATCCAGTGGATAGAAATTGGTCCCAAACTAAGAAATGCAAAAAAAAAAAAAAAAAAAAAAAAAATTTCCAGAGTCTATCAGTTAGTCAAGAATTTTGAATTTGCTGAAGCTATATTTGCATGGGGAAGAGGAAGCTGGGGGTTCAGTTCAGTTGTTGATGTCTTGCACACCAATCTACTAGCTGCAAAGTTAATGGGACTGTTCCCATACTGACTACAGCATCAGTAGCACTGGAAAGATTTATGACTCATTTCTCCAAGTGTACACTTGAAATTTGTTTTTATTGTTCATTTCCTTTAATATGTGCCTCTGCTTTTTCCTCTTCTCTTTTCGTTTCCGGGATTTCAGTCGCCCATTCCTTTTGCTTGGGAGCTGTGCCATTACTTGTATAAGAAACTTAAATAATTATGAACAATTATTTGCAACTTTTGAGACCAGACTAGAACATCTGTTTTATTTGGTTTCTTTTGTAATTTGCCATATTATTTGTTTCCTTGGGTGATTTCTTGCGTTTATTGATTTATCATTTGTTTTGATAGGATGGATATATAAACTTTATATGGGGCTTCTAGCTGTTTTTTGCACAAATTCCATTAACATTCATGCTGGTATAAATGGTCTTGAAGTTGGGCAAACAGTTGTGATCGCATCTGCTGTAAGCAAGCTTCAAGACTCCTAAAACAGTTGGAATCTGACCTGTTACGGAATCTGATACAGCATATCATTTTTACAGATTTTGATACATAATATAATGCAAATTGGAGCATCTACAGATCCTGAGTATCAACAGGCTCATGCATTTTCTGTTTATCTTGTTCAACCCTTGCTGGCCACCTCCATGGCTTTACTTTCTTACAATTGGTAGACTATATCCTATTTTCCTTGCAGTCTTTTCACTTTTCTTTTTTGTGTGGGAATGTAAGGTCTAACTGTTGTCTTTTGTTTTCTCATAGGTATCCTTCTTCAGTTTTTGTTGGAGATACTTATACATACTTTGCCGGAATGACTATGGCTGTTGTTGGGATATTAGGTCATTTCAGGTGTGCTTTCCTAAATTTTCCTCACACATTTTGTTGTTTCATAGTCTTGTATTGTGGAAGTTGCTTTTCCGTACATTCATGATTTGAGACCTACGTTGGAGATTAGACAATGAGTGGAAATAAAGAATCCATATAGCCGACCCAATTAATTTTAGAATTAAGGCTGAGTTGAGTTGAGTATTAGAAATTGACAATAATATCACTTGCGGGTATGTGATTTGTGTCTTGCACCCCTCCCTTTCTCTGTGTTTGTGTCTCATGCTGCTGCAATCTCATGCTTATTTGATAATTAATTTGGTGTAGTTATGTAATAAACATGTTGTCTCATCTTAAAATGATGCCCCATCATGAAATTCTACTGTATTAATTTTTTACATAATGACTTCATTCACTAAGCTTATTTTGTATCTACCACTATGCCTCGCTACAGCCTAATGAGAGATTTTATCTTTTGACAGTGAAACGCTCCTGATTTTCTTTTTACCTCAAGTATTGAACTTTCTCTTATCACTTCCCCAGGTTTGATCTGATAACTCTTCTCTCTAGTTCTTAACCTCTGATTTTCTAGTAAATCATCTAATTTGTAATACTACTTGTTCAGCTTTCTGGCTATGTTCATTGCCCAAGGCATCGATTGCCTAGGTAAATTTTCCTATTCTTCACTTATGCTTTTGCTTTTGTGGCTATAACCTGCACGGGGCATTTGTGAATCATTTTGTGGATTTTTTTTTTTGTGTTCTTGTATTTTTCCAGGTTTGATCCTAAGACAGGACTACTGACTGGAACTAATGATGGCACCCTTGTTAATGTTTATTTAAGAATTTTTGGCAGGAAGTCAGAAAATTCCCTCTGTGTCCATCTTCTTCTTGTTCAGGTTTGCTTGTTGCCTTCTACCAATATTATTTTTTTTGGAGCTGGGGGAGCAGCATTTTGCTTTTGCCTTGTTGAAGTCTTCAACTTGAAGGACTTCATTATTTCTGTCTTCTTGCAATTTTGATATTGATGAGAACCATTGGTACTAGAGGAACTTCTGAAGAAACAAAAGACTAAAAACAAATGAAAATAAATTGAGAATAGAAAGAGGCTAAGGATGTTGAGAATAGAAAGAGGCTAAGGATGTTGTGCATATATATATGTATATATACACTAAATCTGGTTCCAGCCTCACTTGGTGGTAGATTCTGACTGGTGACTTGAAAAAATGGCCATTGCATCCCTGGCTTGGAAAGAAGTGGAGTTTTGACCTGGTTGTATGGTGTTTTGATTTTTTTTTGAGTCACATTGTATTGTCTGTTTTGCCAGAGAAATAAATTTTTTGTTCACGACTTTCCATGAATCAAAGTTGCATAAGATTCCTTCTACTGATGGCATTATACCTGTCATTAAAAGTCTCTTCCTTTCTTCCCTTATTTTCTAAATAAATATAATTGTCCTTTTAAAACCCCTTCAACTCTTATTTGGGTCTTCATTTGAAGTGATGTTTAGGCTAAGTTTCACTTTATATATATATATATATATATATATATATATATTACAATTAATTTCTTGAAGTTTAAGATTTTTGTTCTTTCAGTTTTGAATCTAGACTTAATAGTCAGTTTTCAACGACGTCATTTTCATTGAAAATATGTTCCCATCATTAATCAAATTATATCTAGAAAATCAGAACTTATGTTAGTTTTTGAGTGTCTCGACATATGTATACCTACATTGTATGTTTTTGACAGGCTATTGGATGCGGCTTCTGTTTCTTCTTGAGGTATTTGCTTGCTGGCTGGTACAAATGAGGGTACAACATCAAGGAAACAACCTTCTAATTGTAATTTATATTACGAGCCGCATTCGGCTAAGTTGCTTGTATGATTTGTTCTACTTTTTTTGGGTAGATAGATACCAATTAGTTACTTGCAGTTTTGACTTGCTCAGAATCCAACCTACATTTGTACCATAAAAGCATATGTGCTTTTATGATATTTGAGTTTTAACAAAGTTTTGTAATTTGACTCTGATGGTGTGATAGAATCTGTTTTAGTTCATTTCTGTCTGGATGTTATCACTGTATTAATATAGTGTATTTCTCAATTTTCATGGCTGAACTGTATTGGATTGTTGATGATAAATTCTTAATGTACTTCAGAACATCGGCCGAGTACGTAATTTATGTACTTTACATGACATTTTCAAATTATATGTGCCTGTTTAAAATTTAAAAAATATATATAAAATATACATTAAAAAGTATTAAAATAAAATAATTTGAATTTTTTTCAATATTAGTCAATCGTATTGAGTTGAGTTGATAGAGTATTTGAATTAATAAGTTGGTGAAATCATCGTTTTTTATGTTTTTAAACAAGAGAATAAGATGTTTCTATAGCATAATAAAAAGCATAAAAATTAATATATTAATATAACATAAAAATAGATAATTCATGAAAAATGATTGATTAAAATTAATAATTTATTATGGCTTTTTTTAATCATTTATTATCAATTTAAATTGAAAGACAATAATAAAAACAAATCATATAAAGGATGGTATAAAATTGATAATTTATGAAAAAGTTGGAGCTTCTTCTAACCTTTTCTTTCTATTTTCTTTTAGAATATATTTTGCGTAAATGAATTTTATAAACTTTAAATAATTATTTACAAATTAATCAGAGTAGAGTTTTTGGGAGAGGAATAATTGAATAATGTATTAAGTTTTGTATAGTAAACAGAGACTGACATGCTTCCCTGCAAAATTGAACTTATCTCGCTTTGTACTTGATATAGTAAAGACTCGTTATTCTCTCCGTATCTCTCATCTAACTCTTCCAAAAGTTCCTTGGCACTACTTGCATAAATGAAAGTTTCAACTAGTTGCTTCTTTATTGAATTTAAAATCTAGGAAGTAACCATGAAATTAACTCTTTTTCATTGTTCGAATTCAACTGAATTCTCACTTGGCTGAGCATATATTTACCATCATGGGATTACAAAATGGTCGTTACGTAACAATATTTTAGTCTCCCATTACAGTGATACTCGTTATTTAACGGATATAAAAAAAGATGCAATGAATAATGGCTATTATATAATGTATTGGCCGTTATTTCGTTATATAACGTCAGAAACAAAAACTAACGATGCCTGTATGTTGCATTTACCAGGCTCATTGATAGCGAGGGTCACAAAGATGTCAAACTTCCTCATAAACGGCGAGGATGATGGAGTGGAGTAAGAGTGAAGCAGTTTAGAGAAAGAGAGAGAGAGAGAGAGAGAGAGAGAGAGAAAGAGAGGAGTAGAGGAAGATAGGAATTAGGGATTGGCAATGAAAATCTAAAAGAGCTATTGTAGAGAAGAGAAAAGGAGAGAGAATTAAAGGTTCTTTGTCAAGTCCTCACTAGCTATGGAGGAAAGATTTGAACTGGTCTTCTATCACGTTTTAAAAATGAAACATGACGGTTTTAGGGTATAGGACTCGTCTACATAATCAACACCTAGGGATGACAATGGGGTAGAAAATTTCCGTTCTCCGCGGGGATTTGCTCCGAATGGGGTGAGAATTCTCCGATTTGTCTCCCAATGGAGATGGGAATGAGATATATTTTTTCCCCTTTAGCGGGGACGGAGAGTGTATTCCCCACTCCGTGGGAATCCCCGTTCCCGTCCCCGTCCCTGTGGGGACTCATTATTAGACGTGGTTAATATATATATATATATATATATATATCTATATATATAATTTGTTCTATAATTAATTTTTATAATATTATTGGAGTGGATTGGTCGCTCTTCTTAGAGTAAATTTGTTCAAATTCTTATAATTTATTGTATGATGAATTTGTAT
>CANXYC010201540.1:0-17147 GCA_948193065.1 Aleurites moluccanus | reverse complement strand
TAATTCAAGGTAAATTATAGAAATGGGCCAGTCGGAGTTACAGAATGACTCTAGAACTATTTTTATAATTAAGGATAAATTAAAATAAGCATGTTTCCTTTTTACACTAGTATCAAAATCTTAACAGAACATTAATAATTAATTTCAGAAGATTTAAGGACCAAAATGAAAAGATTGAAACTTGAGGGATTAAGTTATAATTTGGATCTCAATTTTGTCTTATTTGGGGGTTGTAACTCACAATTTACAGCAGCTTTCTTCTTCATTTTGTTCACTCCATTGTTGCCATTTTCTTCCTTCTTTAATTCATAACTTCTTCATTTCTTAACAAAATTTGATAGCAAAATTAACTACTCAATTAGCTTAACTCAATTCTAACCTTAATTTGTTGATTGGAGCAAAGGATTAGGAGGCCTATTGCTTTGAAATTTCGGCCATGGAAGAGCTTAGAGGTAAAGTAGTTCATTTTTTTTAGTTTGATTAATGTTTTAGTGATTATTTAGGTTTAATTGAATGGGCAATTAGTTTAATTGCATTAGATTATCCAGAATTGAAAGTAATTGCAATTTGAATGTTGAATTTGAAGTTGTAAAGGGTGAGATGTTTAATTAGTGTTAGGAATGTCAAATTGATGTTAGAAATGTTCAATTGGATAGGAATGAACAACTAATTGATAGTTAATTTGATGTGGAATTGTAGATTGAAGGAATTGAGCTTTCAAAGTTTGTTCAATTTGGAGATTTTGGAGAATTGGTGGAAATTAGATATTGCATTGGCAATTGGAAGGCTTAGGTGAGTTTACATTGCATCAAATACCATGTTTGGATCATTAAATTGATGAATTGAACCAATTTGTGAAATCCCTAATGGTGGCCGAACAATGTGCCCTAAAGTTTGCCTATGTGTTTGTTTGATTTCCTTTGGTTTTTCCTTGCCAATTTGATCCTAATTTAATGTTGTTTAATCTTGCTTTTGATGTCCTTGTGTTATTGAATAATGTATCTTATTATTGAATTGAATCGGCAAGCCAATTTTGCTACGAACCCTAACCTATTGGCTTGTCATTGTATGTTACCTTATGTTTGATAATTTGCCTAGTTTATTTGTCATTTGGCTTGTGGTTTACATGTCATAGGCCTACCAATTGAATACCATTGTCGTTGGCAACAATAGTATGCCAATTGACCTATTGGTCTCGGCCACCGAACTCACTCTTGTTCCTTGCTTTATCTTATTATCACACTTGATTTTATTAATTGTAAATTACCTTTGACATTATAAATGAGTTTATTGAATATTTATTGATTGGTACCGAACAAATTACTATTGATTGATTGATATCCGGATGCCATTGTTGCTTATGGTATCCCTTGCTTTTGATCCTATTATGGTTTGGCAGAACTTCTGATTCGACAGGGGAGTGGGGAAATACTTTCGACCATGAGCACATTATATATTTGTACCCTAGCTAGGAGGGGTTATGGTCCTGGCCATAGGGTCTGATCAGCCTTATGCTCATTTGATACTGGTGACCTACATGGTCCAGTGATATTGATTGATATGATACTGGCGACCTATATGGTCCAGTGATATCGATGATTTGGTGACTGTTTGATTTCTTTTCATTTAGTCCATCTTATTATCTGCCTTTCCATATGTAACTGAAGATATTTGCTATTTCTTGACCTTGACTGTATTTTGATAACCCTATTGTTTATTGTATATCATTTGATTTATTCCTTTGCCTATTTGTACCCATTTAGTTATTGCGATGCATGTAAATCCACTGAGTATCATCTATACTCACCCTTTTGATTGTTTACCCATTTCAGGAAAGAAGTAAGTTGCAGAATCCCGACATCTGTCTTCCGTGGATTTCTGCTGCAGTTTATTTGTATAAATTCTGGATTTCTATATTATTATTTAAGTTTTCTTTATTTAGCTGCTCCATGGGTATGTATGGGTTAGTTAGGAGATTTATATTACTTAATATACATTGATAATTATATTTTGAGTTATATGATAGTTTATGATGAGATATGTGAATGATACAGCCAGCTGCAGAATGAATAACAGGATAATTTAATGGATGATAATTATATTAAATGATTATATTTATGTTGAGGTTGATTGATTGTGTAATGATATTGGGTTCTACGGGTGCTGGTCGCCATTAACATTTCCCGTGTCCTAGGATCGTCGTGGTCCGGAAAACCGGATCGTGACACTATGTATAATATAAGGATGGCAATTCATATTAGTGAATCGTATTTGAGTCGTGCTAACATATATTCATGATATAATAAGGGTCAATACGATCACAACACAATTAATTTATTGTATAAAAAATTTAAACATGAACATAATCTACTTAATTAATGGATAACACAATACAACACGAATAACACATTTAAAATTTAAAATTAATTAATTTTTTATTTTAATATTTAAAAATTATTAAATTTATCAAATTAATCTCTATTAATTTATATTATTACATAAAATATAATTAGATATATATTCATAAAAAAATATTAAAAATAATATTCATATACAAATGTTTTATAAATCATAATTATATTCAATTAAATATATTAACACAATACTATATATAAATATTAATTAATTAAGCATGTCGTTTCGAATTAACAGGTCAATATAAATACAAAACGATTATTTTCGTATCACAATCGAATCGATACGAAATAGATATTAATACGATAATTCCTAATTCAAACCTATTAATTTTGTGTTGAGTTCGTGTTATTTTCTCGTGTCTTGTCTAATACTGTTGGCCCTAAGTATAATATGTGTCTTAGAACATATATTGTTTAAAGTCTAAATGTTTTTTCATGAAACCACATGTAGTATTACTGCTTTTAGTTGCCTCTCATTTTTTTGCCATTAAATGCCTATAATATTTATCTTATCAAATGATTATAGCAATGTTTTTGTTATATGATCATATGATATTGTTAGATCTTAAATTTATCTCTAACATATTTAGAGTGCTTGCTATTTTTGACTGCTCATTTTTCATTTTATTAAAAGCTTGATACATTTATAAATGCATGGCCACATATTTAATGTTGCATGAATATTTTTTTTTTCATTTTAATATGCATGTTCATTTTTTGATGTGAAGTCTAAGTATTTTTGGCATTAAAACACGTGCATTATTACTGCTTTAAGTTGTGTCTCATTTTTTGGAATTAAATTCATGTAATATCTATCTTATCAAATGGTTACATGCTTCTTGCCCTTAAGTTAGTATTCAAAGGAATTACTGTACTGATTCTTTCAGCAACTGACTTTCATGGATATTTAGTTGCTTTTAATTATAATAAGAATATCTAAGCTGTAAAATATTTAAAAACCATTATTTTTTTATTAATATATATTATTTATATAGAGATTCCTTATATTATTTTCTCTTTCGTATCTGGACATTAAATTACCGTCGTTTCTCTCTTATTTAATAATTTGATGTTCTTGCATCACCAATTTAACTATCCAAAAAAATTTGCAAAACTATTGTTGAATTACTTTTAGAGTTTTTAAAAATAAGCTTCCCTTTTAATAAAATAAAGAAGAGACTGATGAGGGATTTAAAAGATTGCAACAAGCTATGGATTAGTCGAGAACAGAGAAATGATCTTTGTGAATTACTAACAATTTTCCATCTTAGTATTTATAGTGAGAATGGTGACTAATAGGGTGTCAGAAAATTCTAAAGGTTCGATTATGTTAGATATGGTATCTTAGAAGATGTTGTGAAAGGTATCCGAGAAATGGATGAGAAAGTGAGTATGATATAATGCTAACAATTTTCCATCTTGATATTTACAATGAGAATTTTAAATTTATATGTTAATAATAAGTCTGCGGCATCACGCCAGTACTCTTCCTAATTATGTATATATAATAAAATAATATTTAAGTCATTTTGGTTTGATATTTATTTATTTATAGTTGAACTTAGTAAGTTTTATTAATTAAAAAAATATTAATTAATTAATAAATTAATAATTTATTAATTTAAAAAGAGTATTTATTATTTAATAAATATATATTTAATTAATTAAAAATTTATTGTGTTTTATTAATTTTATAATCAATTAAATATGATGAGATGAATAAAAAAAAAATATTCAATTGAATATAAATTAATTAAAATGAAAACAAGTATTTGATCAATTGAATATGAACTAAATAAATTAAAAAAAAATAATAAATTAAATATAAATTAAATAATTGAATATAAATTAAATAAAATGAAAAAAATATGTGAATATAATAACTTAGATTTAAAATAGTTTTATATAAACTACAAAGTCTTTTTGATTTATATATATATAATGTTGATAAATTATTAATTTATAATATAAATGAAATCATATAATTATTAAAAAAAAATAAAAAATATTATCTTATTAATTTATTAAAATTGTTAATTTAATATTGTTGACCCTTTAATAATTTTAATGACGAATTACAAACTCTTAATTATATATTAATGATCTTTATTTATTATCTATGCATTATATTGATGAATGTTATTTATGCATTATATTGATAATTTTTATTGTTATGAATTGATTTCATAATTACTAACTATAGTTGTATTAAAAAGAATAAAAATGTAATTTGCTTGTGGTTATGTTTTTAGTTACATTTTGCAAGATTATGAAAAGGCCATTACGAGTATGTAACGACCATTATGGAATTTTGATGAAATTGGATAGAAAGACACATAAGCTATTTTAACGATCGTTAAGAAATGGAACAACCGTTATAGTTTTGTCACATGCGTTACAAGAAGAATGTTAAAATTAGATAAAAAAATACACAGAAATAATTTTAACGCCTATTACATAGAAAAACGCCTGTTACAAAAAATTTGTTAAAGAATTGAGAGGAGATATAGAGAGCAAGTTAATGAAACATTATAGTTCTTCACACCCATTTAGTTCAGATGAAACGACTGTTATATTGTGATAACGCTCGTTACCAATGGTTGGACTGTCATATTAGACGAATCGGTTGAAATTCATAACCGTTGAAAATTATTTTCAAGACCTTATCAGCATTAAATGAAGTCCAAATAGTCATAATTTATTACAAGATATTGAAGACTATAAATAGATGATATTTTGAAAATAAAATAACCTTTTTGGAAGCCAAAAGATTAACTATTTCATTGAATTTGCTCTCATCTCTCAAATCCTAATATTATTGAACACATTGAGCTCTTAACTTGTATCATTTGTGTTCATTCTAACTTGTACTAGTTGAAAGTTTTATGCTTATATTTGTAAACTTTTGAAAAGCATTGTAAAGTCTTGAAATTGAGTTAAAACATCTTGTAAAGTCTTTGCGGAGAAAAATTAGATTAGTGAGAAGCCAATTGTACGAAAAGGTAAAATCTTTTGAAAATTATTGTAAAGTGTTGGGTTGTGAACCAATAATAGTGAAATCTCAATATCAGTTTAATATTAAGAGAAGTAGACGTAGGAGAGAGTTGAGTATCAAACCACTATAAATTGACTAAACTTTCTCTAACTGTATCTCATTTTATTGTTTTGCTTGAATTTATATGTGGTATTATTACAATTGAATTTAAAAAATGTACAAAATCCTTATATTTCTATTCACCTACCCTTTAGTAATATTGTCATAGTAGGATAATAACTGGCATCAGAATTTGTTCTTTAATTTATGTAAAAGGGTTATTTTAAAAAAAAAAAATTGACCGAAATTGCAATTTTTACAAAAAGTTTTAATTTTGAAAAATTGATACACAAACTTTTAATTTTAGCAAAATTTATATTTGACCGGATTTCAATTAAGTTTTGGTGAACATGATAATTTTTTACTAATATTTTTATCGCATCAGCGTCTGACTGAAAAAAATTTTGAATTTTTTTAAATTCATTAATAATATTGTTATTAATTATTAATTATTAATTATTATTATATATTATTTTATTATTTATTAATATTAAATATTATTTATATATAGATATATATATTATTATTAAGAAATATTTTGGTCTAGACTACAATAATAATAATAATATATAGAAATTAATATATTTCTATTCCATTTCATTTCTATTTTTTTTATTTATTTTTCTATTTTTTATATATTAACATAATTTAATATATTTTATTTTAATTATTTAGATATTTAAATTAATAGTCTATTTATTAAAGTCTATTTAAACTATGCTTCATATATGTATTTTTTATATTATATAAAATTAAAAAAATATAGAATAGATATAGAATCAAAATTTACTAAATTTTGTCAACAATTAAAAGTTTGTATACCGATTTGCCAAAATTAAAATATTCTACATAAATTGTAATTTCGGTCAAATTTCATGATTTTTTTTTTGTAAATAATCCTATATAAAATCTCACATTTTTTAGAGCTTACGATCTATTTCTAATGTAGGAACTTCCACTTCTACTTCCATCTTTAATAAAGGACTAAGCTCAACAAGACCACTACTATTTTGTGGAGTGAAATACAATCAATGGAAAGTTAGAATGATAATTCACATATATTCCAAAGGATGTGAACTTTGAGAAGTGATAGAAAAAGCACCATATGTGCCTATGGTGGAGAACTCATTTAATCCAAAAGAATATTTAGTATATACAGCTGAAGATAAAAGAAAAATAGCAAACAATTTTAAAGCAATGGATCTTTTATTTTGATCTCTTGATGCTATCAAGTTTAACCGTATGTCGACATGTGATTTGACAAAAGAAATTTGGCATATGCTCAAAGTAACTCATGAACGTGCAAACCAAGTAAAAGACACAAAAATCAACATGCTTGTGTCTAGTTTTGGAAATTTTACAATGAAAAAAGAAGAGACAATTAGTAAAATGTATAAAAGATTCACTACTATAGTGAATGACTTGAAGAGGTTTGACAAAGTTTTCACTCAAAAGGAGCTCATTACAAAACTTTTGAGATCATTATCGATAAAATTTGATGTTAAGGTAGATGCCATTGAAGAATCCAAGAATTTAAGTTCTTTAACTCTTAAAGACTTAATTGAAAATCTTATGACTTCCTAGTTAAAGCTTAATAGTAGAGAAGCTACTAGAGAAAAGGAAGAAGAAAAGTCTTTTAAGAAAGAAAAAAGGGATTGCTTTGAAAGCAATTATTAAGAAGAATGATGATTCTTCTAGTGAGAAAGAGAAATATGATGAAATAACTCTTCTTACTAGAAGGTTTGGCAAATTCTTGTTAAGAGATAAACTCAAAAAAATAAACTTCAAAGACAAAAAAAAGATATAAGACAAGAAAAATGAAATTATATGCTTTGAATGCAAGAAGTTCGAACATATGAAAATGGATTGCCAAATGTCAAACACAAGAAAAGAAATGAGAAGAAAGAAAGGAAATTCAAAAAGAAGAATAAAACTTATGCCGCTTGGAGCAGAAGTGATACTTTAAGTGATGATAAATCCTTCGAAGAAGAAAAAGAGGATAAAGTCAACTTATGTCTCTTGGCATTAGAAAATGAAAAAATAACTATACTCTTTTTGAATTAGAATGTGCATTCAATGAATTGATGGAAAACTTTTTAAACGTTTCAAAAGAAAACAAAATTTTAAAGAAAAATATATGCAATTTAAAGCTTGAACTTAAAGAGAATTTATCAAAAGAAAATTCAAATATTGATATTGAAAAAGAATTACTCTCAACTTAAATTTCAAACTTAAAGAATGATTTTGCAAACCTCTTATGTGAAAATGAAAAAGTCAATAGTAAGTTTAAACGTTCAAATGAACTTCTTAGGAAAATTCTTAAACATATCATTGCTTCATGAAGAGTGATTTTTTTATAAATCGGGTTTAGGATATGACAAAGTTAATTCTTTCTTTGAAAAGAAAATGATGAATCCTAAAAGAATGATGAAAGACAATCACTGTAACTATTTTGGTCATACATTGCAAAGATGTCCTATTAGATACAAGAAACTTTACACCATCAAAAGAATGTGAATTCTAAAAGAATCAATTCCAATTGATAAAAGTGTAAGAATTCTCAAGTATGCTAACATGAATGGACCCAAAAGTACTTGGGTACTAAAAAAGGGATGAATTGTGCGTTTTTTGTAGGTACAAAGAATAAGAAGAATAATTAGATTATGGATAGCAGTTCAAAGTACATAAACAGTGACAAGTTAAAATTTGTAGAGCTTAAAGTCAAAAGCGAAAATATGAGCTTTGGTGATAATTCCAAAGATAAAGTTATTGGAATAGGCTTTTATTGGCAATATTAATGTATCTATCTCTAAAGTTCTATTTGTTAATAAACTTAAACATAATTTATTTAGTATAAGTCAATTATATGATGTTGGTTATAGAGTCATTTTTGAATCATTTGCATGTGAATGATAAACATCAAAACCAACAAGATTGCTTTCATAAGTTATCGCTAAGGAAATATCTATGTTGTGGACCTAAATAATACATCAAATGAAAATCTGTATTTATTTACATCTAGAGATGATGATCCATTCCTATGGCATAGAAAGCTTGGTCATACTAGTATGGATGTTCTCTCAAAACTTTCAAAAAGAAATTTAGTACATGGTTTGCCTAAACTAGTTTTAAAAAATGAAAATATTTATGATGCATGTGCTAAAGGCAAATACTCTAGGGAGCTATGAACCCATTGGGGGTAGAGAAGGAGCTCCTTGCTCAATTATTCTAGCAGTCGCTCATAGGTGTTGCAATGAGATGGTTTGTTGACTTGGACACCAACTTTAAGAAAACTTGGGATGATATCTGCAATGCTTTTGTCAAGCAATATCATTACAATATTGAGGTGGACATCACTAGAAGGGATTTAAAGACTACCAAACAACAATAAAATGTGTCTTTCTCCACTTTCCTCACAAGGTGAAGGGTAAAAGCAGCCCAAATGATGAACAGGCGCACTGAACAATAGCAGTTTGATATTATCATTAAGAACCTTCTTCCAAGTTATCAGACTTATCTCTAAACCCAGTATTTGCTAGATTTCAAAGCCCTCATTGCCACTGCCTCAAAGATAGAGGATTTGGTCCAAAGTGGGCAAATCAAAGAAGAATCCCCTAGTTCAAGGTATAGAAAGAACACCCACTATACCCACAATACTTCCTCCAATCAGAAAAGCGGGGAAGTTACTGCCATCTCCAACCATCCTCCTATGAGACTTAAGAGAAGATCCTTCACTGATTTGGATATGCCTTTGGTTATGGTGTACAAGAAGGCTTTGGAATCAAATATGCTCAAACCTTTAGAACCTAGGGCACCCCCAAACCCCTTGCCCAAAAGTTGGAATGTAAATGAATATTATGAGTATCATCAAGGTACAGGGCACAAAACGGACATGTGCAAAACCTTGAGGCATAAGATTTAAGACCTGGTGAACAATGGTGATATTATTCCACGAAAGGCAGACCTAACATCATCACCAACCCTTTCCTGAGCCATCAAGCTAATGTCAATCTCCTTCACTCCTCCGTTGAAGAAACTAATCTAATCTTTTTGATTCGATCAAATGATCACTTCTATTGTGTCTTAGACCTTATGACTTTGTGGAGGAGATAGATGCGATAAATTAGAGTGGGAGGCTCTATCAGTCGAGTTCATCAATCCAACAGCCTATCCAACATATTCCCCCTCCTATGGAGAAAATAAGTAATGAACCTGAAGAGGATGCTATCCTCAAACAATTGAAGAAAACCCAAGCCAACATCTCCAAGTCTCATCCAGTCATCATTCCCACATCGCCAAGCTCTTCGCAAGGTATTGAATCAGTGCTAAACCCCAATCAACATTTCTCCTAAAACTTTGGTTGCCTCACTCACTAACTCAACCAAGGTGGCTTCCATATCCTTCACTGATCACGATTTAACAAAAGAAGGAGAAAATCACAACCATGCACTGTACATAACTATGATGACCCAAGGAAAGACAGTTCCAATGGTTTTGATTGATAACTAGTCGACCCTGAATGTGTGCCCATTGAAAGTTACAAGTTGTTTAGGCCTTAAAGTCACAGATTTTACCCCCTCCGATTAGATTGTGAGGGCATATGATAATACTAAGAGAGAAGTTTTGGGTATAATAACTCTTGATGTGACAATTGGGCCAATTACTACTTTTTTCCCCTTCCAAGTGATTGATGTGTCTGCTTGTTTCAATCTCCTCCTTGGAAGATTCTGGATCCATAGGGCGAGAGCAGTCCCATCCTCATTGCATCAAAAGCTTAAAATGCCTCACGAGACTGCTGTGGTCACTATCAAAGGTGACATATATGGTAAAAGCGAGGTTCGTAGCTTTGCACCTATTTTAGAAATTCAGCCTGAACCGAACATTGTCCCTTTGTTCGGTTTCTCTTTTGACACCATCCAATTTATTGAACAAGAAGGAGTAAAGAGTTAGTCCCCTTTGATTTTGATATTTTTGGTAATATAGTTGTGGCTAACATCTTAAAAAAAATGAATTATTACCCCGGTTTAGGTCTTAAGGGGAACCAGTAGGGGATAACCTCTTTTAAGGAGTACCTAGTAGCTGTGAACACCCATTTTTTACTCCCCTCAGATTCGTGCCAACCCGAACGACAATCATCGAAACAAACCCACTCTCAGATAATCTTAGAACGGCCTCAGGACGAAGTCGGACTAGAGCTGCCCCCCTCTAGGCATAGCATTGCCACCAGAGGGGGTGGCGGCGGGAACCGCCATGCCCAAGGGTGGCAGCATGGCTCTTTGCCACTGCTGCCGCCTTTTTTTAGCTTATGTGCTGCCAAGACCCTATGGCGGAGCCACCACTGCCGCCCCCCTCCAGCGGCACCAGCTCCTCTTGCCGGTGGCAGCTCCGTTCCTAACCTATTTTTTTCGAATCCCACATTGGAAAATGATGGGATTTGACCCCCTAAGCTTCTATTATAAATAGCAAGCCTCCTCCCACCTTCAAAAACAACAACACAGAAAATCATCTAGTTTGAGTTTTCACTATTTGATTTCATTCTCTTCTCCCTCCAATACCTATTTTTCTTCTTTCTTTAGCTCTCCTTGAGTTTAAAGAGTTGCCATTAAGGGCGTGTGGAGCCCATCTTCTTTAGTTTCTCCTTGAGCTAAAGAAGGACACAACCCAAGGCGTGTGGAGCCTCAAAGTAATTTTTCTAAGCAAAGTTACTCTGTCGATTTGTTTTCTTAAGAGCTAAGAAGGCATTTCGACCCATTTCCTCTGCTTTATCCGGTCCAAGGTGGAACTCCGATCCGGAAGAGCACTCCGTCCGCCAGCACCCCTAAAAGCTAGGGCAAAGGTATCGTCTCCTAACTCCTCTTCTTTACTTTGATAGAGCATCAAAATAAAGAATCAAAACATGATAAATTGGGCATAAAATCAACTCTTCTTCGAGAGAAGGAAGAACTACATGGGTTTTGATTCCCATTCAACAGGATATGCAGGCAAGCTGTATAAAAGCTTTAAATCTAAAAAAGACAAAAGACCATCTCTTTTTCTTTGATTATTTGCTTTATTTTATTCGTTGAATGTATTCTTTGGGGAATGTGTGATCCACCTAGAACCCATAAGGGCTAGAGTTGATATCCCATATTTTGAGATTTTGAGGTGTAATAATTTACATATATCGCTTTCTTTTGATTGTTTTACTTTGATTGCTTACATTTCAATTGTTCATCCATTTATTTATTTGCTCATGCATCTTATATGTCATTCTTTAATTGTTCATGAAAATCATTTTAAATCAATGTTAAAATTAGAAGCCAAGTTCAACCGAAAACCTAGTCCTCGAATCCTCTTTGGTTTCAAAGACTAGTGCACTTTTTTTCCTTTGGGATAAAATTGGAGTCAAAATGAATTTTTACCTTAAATTTTCCCAACAAAATAAATTAAGGTGGCGAATTCAAAATCAAAATCATTTTCAAATAAAAGGCAATAAGGTCGTCTCTTCAGTGAGAAATCGTCCCAAAATGAGCATTCCGATCCCATTTAAAGCGGACTTGGACGAGGTGCTCGGGCGAGGCCTCACAGTTGGCGACTCCACTGGGGATAAACTTTTTTCAAAAGTTAAAGAGGACTACCAAGTGGTTAAAAATATTTTTAAAAATGACTTTTTACTTGGCTTTTAGTTTAGCTTTTATTTTCATGCATCACTGTATCACCAGTTACGAAATTCAACCTTTGGATAGCAAGTATTATTGATCCGACAACTCTCTTTGAGTATGTTGGGAGATAGTGAAAGCATCCATCCTGCGACGAATCTTCAAATCCTTTTTGAGGTGTAACGAGCAGTAGTACTATTGGACCTACGCGAAACTCATTATTTCATATGTGGTTAGGTATATCACTGCTCTAGTGTGATGGGTACCCTTAAACCAAACCACCTAGTCTTCATGTAATGAATATTAGATCGTGGACTTTAGGGCCCATGTACCATAATAATATTAAATTGTCATCATGAAACCTATTTTCTTCATGCATACATGCATTCATGCATTTGTGGACTAAGAACCAATGAGTCAATGGTCAAACCAAAGCCCAAAACTTTGAACCCAGTAAACCACCCACAAAACCTTCAAACCTTACTTTTCCACCTTTATTTAGGTCTTGTTTGAACCACCATGACCTGATTCTGAATGTTTCTTTTGAAAGGTATAAATGGAAAGCACAACACCTGGTATGAAGGCTATAGAGACAATGTTAGCTAACCTATTAAAAAAAGCAAGAGGATAACTTCCAAGTTGCCCTAAATTATGCCCTCGTTACGTAGCGCCAATCCATCCTTAGTGAGGTGAAAACAATGATGGGCCAAGAAACCAGTGTTCCCCAAGCTGATGCCCCTAATGCATCTTCATCCCTTCCACCAAATCTTATTATTGATCTGACAAATAACGGGAGAGCTCCTGAAGCCACCATTCCACTATAGACTATCAATCAAACCGGTCACACCATGCCATCCTCCTCCTTGAATCATTTTCATGGAGGAGAGAACTCCAACTCGATAGAAACTAAAAAGCATTAAAAAGCATGAGGATCTGATCGATGTGGATTCACTTACTCTGTTCCCAAATGCTAGGGTTCCTCTAAAGTTCAAGATGCCTAGCATAGACAAATTTGAGGGCACTTCCTACCCTAAAACTCATTTAAAGATGTATGTAGGGGCTATGAACCCATTGGGGGTGGACAATGACCTCCTTGCTCAATTGTTCCAGCAGTCGCTCACAGGTGCGGCAATGAGATGGTTTGTCGACTTGGACACCAATCTCAAGAAAACATAGGATGATATTTGCAATGCTTTCATCAAGCAATATCATTATAACATTAAGGTGGACATCACTAGGAGAGATTTGGAGACCACAAAGCAACAATAAAGGGAGTCCTTCTCCACTTTCCTCACTAAATGAAAGGCTAAAGCAGCCCAAATGATGAACAGGCCCACCGAGCAGGAGCAGATTAATATAATCATCAAGAATCTCCTCCCAAGTTACCAGACTTATCTCCAAACCCAATATCTGCTAGACTTTAAAGCTCTTATTGCCACAGCATCAAAGATAGAGGATTTGATCCATAATGGGCAAATCAAGGAAGAATCCTCCGGTTCAAGGTATAGGAAGAACACCCACTATACCCATAACTCTTCCTCCAATCATAAAAGCGGGGAAGTTGTTGCCATTTCCAAGCATTCTCCTATGAGACTTGAAGGGAGATCCTTTATTGATCTGGGTATGCCATTAGTCATGGTATATAAAAAGGCATTAGAGGCAAATTTGGTGAAGCCTTTAGAGCCTAGGGCACCCCCAAATCCTTTGCCCAAGAGCTGGAATATGAATGAATATTGTGAATATCATCAGAGTGCAGGGCACAAAACAAAAATTTGCAAGAACCTTAGACATAAGATCCAGGACTTGGTGGACAATGGTGATATCATTCCACCAAAAGCAAGACCTAACATTACCACCAACCCTCTTCCAAATCATCAAGTTAATGTCAATTTCCTCCACTCTTTCAACACAGAAATGAATCTAATCTCTTTGATTAGATCGAATAATGATTTTTGCTGTGTGTTGGATCTTAATGACTTTGTGGAAGAAATAGACGCAATGATAAGAAGTGGTAGATTCTATCAACCAAACTCATCGGTACAACAGCCTGTCCAGTATGCTCCCCCTCCTATGGAGAAAATAAGCAATGAGCCTGAAGAAGATGCTATCCTCAAATAGTTAAAGAAAACCCAAGCTAACATCTCCATTTGGAGTATCATCCAATCATCCTTCCCGCATCGCCAAGCTCTTTGCAAGGCGTTGAATCAGTGCCAAGCCCCAATTGACATTTCTCCTGAAACCTTGGTAGCCTCACTCACTAGCTCAACCAAGATTGCTTCCATCTTTTTCACTGATTATGATTTGCCAAAGGGGCTCTGTATATAATTGTGATGACCCAAGGGAAGATAGTCCCCATGGTTTTGGTTGATAATGGATCGGCTCTATCACGACCTGTTTCTGGATCATGACGGTCCTAGGATGCGGGAGATGCCAATGGCGACTAGCACCCGTAGAACCCAGTATCACATGTATAATCTATAACCATCAATTAAATATCCATTGTACTTAGTTACCATTCATTCTATTATTTTGTAATTACTTCTGTAAACTAGTGCAATGGGCTATAATAGTCATAATAACATACCATATGATCATATATCTCATAATATCATCACATACATATATACATATTTATATTCTAACTAATCCATACATACCCCATGGAGCAGTTAGATTATGAACACCAAAATACAGAATTCAAAAATAATTGCATATATCAAATGTGAGCAGAAATCTGTTGGATGACAGATGTTGGGATTCTGCTGTCACGACCCAACCGGGGAGTCACGACGGTCCTAGGGTACGGGTGATGCAGAAGCGACCAGTACCACGAAGAACCCAATTAACTATCTATATGGCATGCAACACAATAACAAGCTCATAATAGCATAATAATCCATAAAAATTTGGGCAGCATCTCCTTTATATAAAGAGTATGCCCAAATGAAAACATGCAAATAAAACACTTCTAATAAACATTTCATCAACTATCTCCAATCAATGATCCCTCTAGATCTCCAATATCAACTCAATAAATATATATTTGCATATCTAGCAAAATTCACAAATATCATAAAATAAATATATTCACAATATAATTTTTATATAACACTATAAAAATGCAAGCACAAACATATATGTATGCTACTCTTAAATTTTCAATACCATGGAATTTCTATACTATACAATTATTTACATATACTTTTGGAATTTAGAATTTTACATAAATAGCTATTACTTTCCAAAGGCGGAAGTATGGATTGCCAATGGAATGCGTGCCTCACTACAGACCTGAAAATATTAACCACTGAAGGGGGTGAGTATAAAAATACTCAGTGAATCCGAATGTATATAAATGCAGTAAATGATCATGGAACAATGGATAATCATATGTGATTTGGAAATTTCAATATAAAACAATAAATGGGTAATAAAACAAATATCTATTTACATAACAATATAACAATATATAATATTATAAAATAGTAAATGGATAATAAAATAAATATTTGTATAAATAATAATAATTATATATATATATATATATATATATATATAATATCATAAATAAATAATAATATTATTAATTGTATATTTATGTATATAACTATCTGTAACCATGTTACTATAAGAATCTTTGTAATCATCTAGATACTATCCAAAACAGTATCCAGATCCATATCCATATAATACCTGTGAAAATATTCATATATAATATCAAATAAAGAAACATTAATATTTCAATGAATGAGTCAATGCACATATGATATAACAGGTTTGGGTACTATGAAAGGTACAATTGTACTGATTTAGCACAATTATAACTTTTTTGATACAACACTCTTCAACACCCTTAGTGCTCAATCCAACCATTCATAAGAGTGATCGGCTCCTACGGCTAGAGCACGTCATCCTCCTCTAGCTGAGGCCCGTATAAACTAGTGTGCAAACGGTCGATGGTTTCACCCGTTATACCATCGAAATAGCTTTGTTACCATATCATATTAGAATGCCTCTCTATATATAATGAAAATAACATAAATATAACCTAAATAGATCTTATATAAATGTAGAATGATCATATACATATATATAAAGAAAAATAAAGCAAGATGGAAAATTACCAAAAATTGGCCCGGGGATGCCCATTTGCGCTGTCGCAATTGGCTTGCAAATTATGGGTCCGTTTTGGGATTTTTAGGTACTTTCTGGTTAACTATGTTACCAAAAGAATTAGGTGGTCCATAAGGTACCATTTCGAAGCTTAGGACGAGACTAGATGATTGGGCCAAGTGGTAGCCCAATTGGCTTTCTGGTTTCCATTTTATGGTCAGGCAAAGTTTAGGTCGTTTTAAGTTATTTTGACGGGCTTATTTACGAGCCAATTTGCATTTTTGGTACTGTTTAATAATAAAGGCTAGTTTATTAGTCCAAATGACTTTTTATATGTTTTATGATGCAAATCATGCATGAATATACAAAAGGACTCACCTGATATGCATAAAGTCCAATAATCCCCCAAAATTGCACTCGAGCCCCTACTCGGCTCGCCGCTCAGCACTCCGACCAGGAGTTCTCGACGGTTCACCTATTTCCACACGCAACACTCCGATAAGACTATATACTATTAAAATCATTTAATTCACATAAACAAACATTCAAACATGCCAATTACACAAGACACCCATAGTATACCTTATAATTACCATTTTACACAAATCATACTATACTTACTCCTTTATACAATAATTCATATCCATAATCACTTTCAAATCACATTATGCGTATTCATCACTAATATAACATGTTACTAACTCTTATGAACTAAATTCCTCATTTCACATTAACCATACACTGTATTCCAACTTAGCTTTCAAACACACAACTCAATCATTCCTTACATATCTAAACCTATACATTCATACCATTTAATCATTGCCATTTCATCTAACAACATCTATAAGCATTAAACTTATGACATTCATCCATTCAAACCTA
>CANXYC010201463.1:0-10981 GCA_948193065.1 Aleurites moluccanus | reverse complement strand
CTCCAAGTTGGAGGTCAAAATGACCATTTCTAAGAAGAAAAAGGGCAAGTGCCACAACTGTGGTAGGTGGGGTCATTTCATTGCAGAATGTAGGGCTCCTCTAAAAACTAAATCTAACACACCAAATAAAGAAACAAATATAATAATACAGAATACTGAGTTTCAGAATTTTATTGCTATAATCAGAAAAAGTGGAAAAGCCAGTACTTCTCCAGAATGATAGTTAGATACAGGAGCCACATGCCATGATTGTAAGAACAAAATGCAACTTGATGATGCTACTGAAGTCAACGAAACAATCGTTGTGGCTAGTGGAGACAAAGAAGTAGTGACTCACACTGGTACAATAAATATAAGGCTCTCTTCAGGTAAAATTGTAACTCTTAAAAATGTTAAAATAGTTCCATCTATCTTAAAGAATTTAATTTCTATCAGTTATCTAGATATTGCTGGCATGAACACTTTAATTTCTAATGGTAGAATAACTTTGTCTATTAATTCTTGTTATTTTGGATGTGTTTATTTGGTAGGTGGTATGTATAGACTGAGTTTAGCAAATGAAATAGTTAGTCATGTTATTTCAAATTTAATTGATCAAAAAATATTACATAATCGATTAGGACATGTGAACTATAAGAAAATGGCTAAACTAGCTAAAACTCATAATATATCATTAGATACTTCGATCAAATTTAACAGATGTAAAGTGTGTGCTCAAACTAAAATTACTATAAAACATTTTTAGTCGGGCTCTAGGAGTACACAACTTTTTGAACTAATATATTCTGACTTTTGTGATTTTAAAAACTTCACAACTAGAAGAGGTCGGAAGTATTTGGTAACATTTATAGACTATTTTTCTAGATTTTGTCATATTTATCTGTTAAAATCTAAAGATGAAGTATTTGATAAATTTAAAATTTTCAAGAATCGTGTTAAAAATCAATTAAACTTGAAAATTAAAAGACTTAGGAGTGACAGATGATGAGAATACAAATTGACAGAGTTCAAGAATTTTGTAACTCATGGCATAATACTTGAAACTACTGCTCCTTACTTATCTCAATCTAATGGTGTAGCTAAACGTAAGAACAAGACGTTAACTGAAATGTTAAACTCTATGTTATTGACAGCTGGTATGCCTTCTTATTATTGGGGAGAAGCTGCTTTGACTGCATGTCACATCCTGAATAAAGTGCCACATTCTAAGACAAATTCAATACCTTATGAATTATGGCATAAATATCCTTATAGATATGATACTCTAAAGACTTGGGGCTGTATTGCTTATGTTAGGATACCAGACCCTAGGAGACCAAAGGTAGGATCTAGGACCAACACATGTGTATACCTAGGCAGTGCAGAGGATAGTGCAGCTGATTGATTTTTAGATCTATCTACCAATGTGGTTATAGAATCTAGGGATGTAGTATTCTTTGAGGATAAATTTCTAAAAGATCAAGGATTGACTTTACCTAGCACTATAACAATTAATTCAGAACCTTTAATAAAAATTGCTTCTAATTCCTCTGACACTTCTCAAATTAATGAATCACTACCTTTAAGAGTATCTACAAGAGAGAGAGAGAGAGTTCTCAAAACATTTGGTAAGGATTTCGTCACTTACCATTTACAGGATGATCCATCTACTTATAAACAAGCGATGGAATCTAGAGACTCCTTATTATGGGCAGAAACCATTGATGATAAAGTGAGTTCTCTGTTACAAAATCAAATTTGACAACTAGTCGATTTGCCCAAAGGGGCTAAGACTATAGGTTGTAATTGGGTTTTGAAGAAGAAACTAAATCCAGAAGGATCAATAGCACGATATAAAGCATGTTTAGTAGCTAACGGATATACTCAAGTCTATGGCATAGATTATTTTGATGTATACTTACCGGTCTATCATTTGACTACTATTAGAATTCTTCTTGTATTGGCATCTATTGAACACTATGTTGTGCATCAAATGGATGTAAAGACAGATTTCCTGAATGGAGATCTAATAAAGGAAATCTACATGAACCAACCTGAAGGGTTTGTCATGAAAGATTTAGAGAACAAAGTTTGTAAATTAAACAAATCTTTGTATAGTCTAAAACAAGCACCTAAATTGTGGCATAAAAAATTCAACAAAGTTAGAACGAGCTTAGGATTTAAATATAGTTATACTGATAAATACCTTTACTTTCGTTCTGTGTCGAATAAGGTTGCGATTATTTGCTTGTATGTGGATGACATGTTGATACTTGGTACAGATCTTTCTACTGTAAATGAAGTAAATGACGAATTAACTAAAACTTTTAACATGTCAGATCTTGGTATAGTAAACACCATTCTTGGAATGAAAGTAAGTTTTCTAGGGCAGGGTATCACCCTTAGCCAAGCTCATTATATTGAGAAACTACTTTCTAAATGGGGATACAATGAGTGCAAAGTGGCTGAGACACCATATAATCATACTAAAAGGCTGAGCCCTAATGAAGGAGCTAGTGTGAATCAATTGGATTACTCCAAACTGATTGGTAGTCTCATGTATGCAATGACTTGCACAAGACCAGGCATAGTTCTTACAGTTGGCATGCTGAGTCGTTTCACTAGTAATCCTAGTCAAAAGCATTGGAATGCCTTAACGAGGCTAATGAGATATCTTAAGGGTACTCTAAATTATGCTCTATGCTATAATGGGCATTCTCATATCTTGAAAGGTTTTTCTGATGCATCATGGTGCTCAGAATTTGGAGATAGTAAATCTACTAGTGGTTATGTTTTTACACTGGGTGGAGCAGCTGTGGCATGAAAATCCAAAAGACAAACTTATATTGCTTTATCGTCTAGGGAATCAGACATAGCTCTTACAGTTGGCATGCTGAGTCGTTTCACTAGCAATCCTAATCAAAAGTATTGGAATTCCTTAACGAGGCTAATGAGATATCTTAAGGGTACTATAAATTATGCTCTATGCTATAATGGTCATCCTCCTATCTTGAAAGGTTTTTCTGATGCATCATGGTACTCAGAATTTGGAGATAGTAAATCTACTAGTGGTTATGTTTTTACACTGGGTGGAGCAGCTGTGGCATGAAAATCCAAAAGACAGACTTATATTGCTTTGTCGTCTATGGAATCAGAACTATCAGCTTTAGCTTCGGCAGGAGGAGAAGCAGAATGGATAAGAGATCTGATCCTGGATATTCCATTAACTTGTATAAAGATTAATTCTTTAAGTTTGTTCTGTGATAATCAAGTTACAGTTTCAGTAGTGAAAAACTCACTCTTTCATAGTAAGAGGAGGCATATTAGGTTGAGATATGCAACACTTAATTATCTTATAGAACAATATATTATCACTTTGGTTGATGTGCGATCGAAGGATAATATTGCAGATACACTCACAAAAGGTTTGAACAAAGATCGAATATTCAAAATTGTGGGGGAAATGAGATTAAAAGCTATATGAGACAGGTATTAACATACATCTGTGTTATTTTGAATTTTCAAATCTTTCTTTGGTGATTAAGATAAGCACTTGATAATCTTTTGCTGCTTACAGTTGTTAATATATAATTCCACATTTGATGATATATCATTTTGGGCGAATTGGCTCATTCCACATTTGATGAGATAATTTATCTCCATTTGGATGTTCTGTCTTGAGCGGTTGTATCATTCTATACTTGATGATACAACTTAACTAGATTTGAACTTGGCAGCTGTAATATTCCACATAAAAACATGAAATGGTTCTTTTGAAAAAGAAACTGTTTAGGTCTTGTTCTTATAAAGAAACTTGACATTGATATTTATTAGTTTTGACATTGATGCATACTATTATTGACATTAATGTATTGTTGGCATTGATGCTTAATTGACATTAATATATCATTATTTTCAGTCATTGTGGTATTGTGCTAAGTTCTTTTGGATGAACTATACACTTTAAAGTGTTATACAAATGATTGAATTCATATGAAATTCATATTTGGTAACTTACAGGAAATGACGAAAATGAAAGAGCAGAGTTGAACTGGACTTTTGATGAGGATGATCTACTTGATGAATAATTCCTCTATAGTTCTGGAATGTGAGAGACTATTATATTTTCTTTCAGTTAAATAAATAGTTCACTTGTAAGTGAAAATATCCATTTTGATTTAGTTTAATTAAATTCTAAAACTTATGTTGGTATACTTATTATTCAAATATATTTAATTTATTTGCTTCAGTTTAGTTTGTTTCTAAAATTGATAGTGTGCTTAAAGAATTTATATTTTGAGTAATGAATCTTTTTGTGATATGATGATTCGATATTTTATTTTGAACATTATATTATCTATCTATTGAAAAGTGTTATATGTAGAACATAGGAAGAGATTGTTGGGTATATTAAATAACCCTAATATATGTTCTAATATAAGCTCTAATAAATAATAGACCTTTATAGTGGGTCTAATGAACAAGAGCACGTTAACTGGTTTAACCCTAGTGTAACCCTATATATATGCTAGCTAGAGTCAGCATGCTAGATATTTCAAATTAGATACTTAGGATATAATATTTTAAGCAATCACATATTGATTGATTTAAAATCCTAATAATTTTCATCATATATATAATAAATATCAAATTATATATATATATATATATATATATATATATATATATTAATTTTTTTTATTTAATTAGGTCGAATAAATATCAAATTATATATACACATATATATGTATATTAATTTTTTTTATTTAATTAATTCGATTTCGATCGAATATTTAATTTTTTATTTTTATTAATTTTTTATTCGGTTTGAACTGGTCGTGAAAACATTGGCACGATACGCTGACAGCTTTTTCTGTATTTTTTTTTTTAATGAATGGCTTAGATTAATTTCTGATAATCTAACGGCTAGAATTCTTGAAACATCAATGATTGATGGTCCCTTCCCCTCCTCAATAATTGCTACAAAACAAATGTCTTGGTTTTGCTTTTCTTGTTTTAATAATTGGCATTGAATCTTAACTTCTTTGTTTCAACTTATAGCTCGGATCGTCTCCTTCAGTTTCCAACTTTTCTTTGTTCTTCGGTTTCTCCATAATTTGTCTATAAGATTTTGTTTTGCTTGGAAGATGAACAACTAAAGTTTCAACATTGCCATTCTTCTTTATTGGTAACTTCAATTAATATACAACAATTTTTTTTTTTTAATGAAATTAACTCTCTTATAATTTTCATCTATCCATAATATAGTTCTTATTATTGTTGTTCTATAATTTCTTTTCTACATAAGGTTTTTATGAATTTTGGTTTTGCTTCGGAGTATGACAAGTGAAGTTTTAACGGAGGCAGAACCATTCTTCTTTCCATTGGTATGTTCCATTAATTTTATTTATGCGATTAATAAAATTTTACATGCCTTTTCTTTTAGTCAAGATTTGAATTTGTAAAATAGAATATGATTATCGATTATTGTTTATAAAATTTAGTAAAATTGAAAATAATTGATTATAAATTAAAAAAAAAATAAAAGAGCAAATTTGTAATTTCTGATGGGTACGACCACATGAAATATATGGGTGATTTCATCATTTAAGTATTCATGGATAGTTTTCTAATGGTTTAAGGAACTAAATTAATGATAATATTACCTTTTTTTTTTTTTTTTTTTTTTTTTTTTTTTTTTTTTAACTTTGGGTTTCTTTTAACTTGATAGTTAATGGTCTTAGTAGTGTATATATTCATTTCTTTATATTCAGTTGTATATTTAATTAAAGGTGGCAAATCCTGATTCAATTTGATTAATGGAATTAAATTTGGCAGTTTATCTATACTTGATTTATAATTTATTTGAATTAGCATTATCTATTTAAATAATATACAAAGATAAAAAATTATTACTTTATGTGTTTCATTTAAAAAATTCATATACTTCCTTCTTAATTGTATATAAGATCATTAATTAAATAATTTATAGTTGTTTTTATTAAATTGAATCTCATTTAACTAACAACTTTTTATTTATTTAGAAAAGGAAAATTTATTTCTCACAATTTAATGAATCAATCTTGTATCATATAGTATAATATTTATAATTTCAGTTATCTTCAGCACCTCATAAATTTTTTTTGTCTCGCACCTGTATATTTAGTCTTTCTTTCTCTGAATTCATCAACACACCTTTGATTTCCATCTTTCCATTGATGCAGATTCCATTGTTATTCTTTTGAAGTGCTATTTTTACATAAGCTTTCTATCATCTTTGAATTTTCTTAGAAGAAAAAAGAAATAAAGTTTCACCAAAGGCAAAACCACTCTTCTATATATTGGTAAGTTTTATTTATTTATTTTTTTTTTTTTTTTGAGATTGGTAAGTTTTACTTGCTTTCTTTTTGTGAGTTTGTAAAATAAAGTATGATTTTTGATGAGAAATAATTCATTAAATACATATAATAGAATTGTAATGCTCTTGTATGTTGAGTTTGTGACTTGAAATCGAAAAAGGAACAATCAAAGTCCCACCAAAACTATCCCAACGGGAAAATTCTGATGATTAAGTTAGTAAACTTATCATTGAAATAAGGAAAATAAAATGTATATGAAGCATATTGAGATATTGAGAGAGTGAAAGAGTTTTTAAGGAATGAGCGAGAGAATCACTTTGTTACTTTTCGTTACTTATTTATAGAGGAAAAGTGGGACTCTCTATGTACACGTGTTTTTATTTTATTGATGGTTAATTTTATTTCTCATCAAAAGCCCCCCACTTCCTAATCTAATCTGAACATCCTGAGGAGTGTGCTAAGGGAGTAGTTTTAATGACTTCACTGTATGTGAATTCATTGCCTTTGTCAATATGCTTTCTCGAAAAATATCTTTGAAAATTATGTCTTGCATAGAGAATAACAATCTGTTTTGCTAATGGAGGACTCCAAAAATCTACCTTTTTTAATGGCTTTAACTTGCCTTGCTGCTCGGAGTCTTTAATAATAATATACGAGCCCCTCATTTGAGGATGCCCATCACTAAGAGGACTTCGCATACTGAATAAGAACATAAATCCTCATCGCTTAATGAGGTCCTTTGATATATGCTTCTCTAATAGAGGATTTAATAAAATAGGGAATAATATGTCTTGCCAGATAGAGATAATGTCTCGCCAGATATAGGACTTTAGAAAACATTCCCCTTAGGGATAATAACTACCCAGATAGAGTTAATACCTCGACAAATAAAGAATTTTAGAAAACCTTCCCCTTGGGGATAATGCCTCGCCAGGTAGAGGTAATGCCTCGCTAGATAGAGGGCTTTAGAAAACTTTTCCCTTAAGGATAATGCCTTGCTAGATAGATGAATTTAAAAAACTTTCCACTTTGTGATAATGACTCGCCAAATAGAGGTAATATCGCCAGATAGAGGACTTTAGAAAACCTTCCCTTTAGGAATAATGTCTCGCCAGATAGAGGTAATGCCTCGCCGGATAGAAAATTTTAGAAAACCTTCCCCATAGGGAATCATCAGGTAAGGACTTATAAAAACCTTTCTTTTAGGGATAATGCCTCGCCATATAGAGAACTTTAGAAAACCTTCTCCTTATGGATAATGTCTTTCTGGATAGAGATAATGCCTCGCTAGATAGAAGACTTTAGAAAAATTTTCCTTTAGGGATAATGTCTCGCTAGGTAGAGGTAATGTCTCGTAAGATATAAGACTTTAGAAAATCTTCTCCTTAGAGATAATAATGCATCGCCAGGTGAGGACTTATGAAATCCTTTCCCTTATGGATAATAGTGTCTCGCCAGATGAGAACATATGAAAACTTTCCCCTTAGGGATAATAATATTTGCCAGATGAGGACTTATGAAAACATTCATATTAAGGATGATAAAGTCTTGCCAGATGAAAACTTGTGAAAACCTTCTCTTTAGGAGTAATAATGTCTCGATAAATGAGGACTTATGAAAACCTTCTCCTTAGGGTTAATAACATCTGGCCAGATGAGGACATATGAAAACCTTCTCCTTAGTAGGATTTTTGCCTATCCATATTAAGAGCATCGCTTTGACGAAGGCTCCTGCCCATCATAGGTCTTTGATGCCCAACTTGTTGTGTGATTTTATTTCAAATACAATGGTTTGAAATACTTACTTCTGTTGCAATAGGGTTTTTGCCTGTCCGTATTAAAAGCCTCGCTTTGACGAAGACTCCCGCCCAACATAGTTCTTTAGTGTCCAGCTTGTTGTGGGACTTTATTTCAAATACAATGGTTTGAAATACCTACTTGGGACGCAATAGGATTTTTGCCCCACCTTGCTGAGGACTTATGCTTATCCGTATTAAAAGACTTGCTCCTTCCCCCATTGGACTTCAAACCTTGCAAGGACTTTTGCCTGTCCATGTTAAGAGCCTCAACTTGACGAAGACTCCCGCTCGACATAAGACTTTTTGTGCCCAACTTGGTGTGGGACTTCATTTCAAATACAGCGGTTTGAAATGCCTATTTCGATTGCAGTAGGGTTTTTGCCCTACCTTATTGAGGAGATTTATGCCGGTCCATATTAAGATTCTTGCATTGACGAAGACTCTTGCCAGGTATAGGACGTTGAACCTTGCCTTGGCAAGAACTTCCTCCCTTAGGAGTTGTGCTTTGCTGTTCGAGGACTTAAAAATCTGTCTCGCCATACGAGGATTTAATAAATCCATCTCGTCTCACGAGATCTTCTAAAATAATGTCTCGCCATATGATGACTTAAGAAATTTACCTCGTCTCTCGAGGTCTTTAAAAAATAACGCATCGCCATATGAGGATTTAAAAAATCTATCTTGTCTTGCGAGATCTTCTAAAATAATGTCTTGCCATATGAGGATTTAAGAAATTCACCTCACTTGCGAGGTTTTCAAAAATAATACCTCTCTTTTAAACTCGGCCTTTTTAGGTATTGTTTACCACTTGTATTTGCAGGCTTTTCTTAATACCTGCATATAATAAATAAATATTTTTTTTTCTCGACAATTTGTTAGCATCACTTGCACTTCGTATTTTTCAAATTTAAATTATACAATTCACCTGCAATATATTTTTAGTAATAAATTTTAATTAATTTAAGGGACTCCTATTTCCCAATAAAAATAATGAATTTTATCAAAATTCAATTTTAGAAATAATTTATTCTTAAAATATTTTTTAATAATGGCATTTAATGTGCTTAATTATTTACATATTATTTTCAAATATAAATTTAATATTTATGATGCACCATAATAGCAAATAAATATGTAAAAATATTTTCTATTTATTTCATTATATTTGCATCATATGTTAGCAAAATATAATACAAAAATTAATTTTAATGAGGACATAATTATTTAATTTAGGCTTCTAATATTATACCTTATTAAATTAATTATGTAATTGTTGGCTTGCTATAATATGTTACATGCCCACAATTTATTAAAATATCATATAGCCTTTCAAATTAAAGATCTAAGAGCATCTTCAATCCAACTACAAAATGGAGTTAAACACCATTTTACTGTTCATTTGGTTTATGCCATTTTAACATCAAATTTAGTGTTCTAAGTTTATCAATTGCATTTTATTTATTTTTTATTTAATTTATATATATATAAAATTTATAATTAAAAATCAAAATTTTACAAATAAATCCATAATTTTTTTAATTTTTATTATTTAGTTTTTAATTTATACAAACAATTAATTTTAAAAATTTTAATTTATAAAAAAATTTCATTATATTTAAATTGTAATTTTCAATATATATATATTCTTACATAAATATTTAAATTAAATACAAGCAATAAAATTAATATTATCTAAATTAAAAAAAATAATTATATTTTAAGAAAATTAATTAATTTGGACATATAATATAAGAATTTAAAATAATATAAATTAATTATACTAATTATTATATTATATATTCAATTTAATTATAAGTCTTAGTTAATTATTATTAGATTTTAAATTAATTTAATTTAATCTCGATTAATTTGAATAGGTGTCGAATTGTTAAAATTATGTCTCGATTGATTTATAATAAATTATATAAAATAGATAAAAAATAATATAAAAAATATATATTTTTATAAAAAATAATATTAATAATGAAATTATGATTGAAAATGAAATTATTGTTTGATATGATATAAATTATAAAATAATATAAAATTAATTGTATTTTAATGTTATAGATAGGAGAAGATATAAAAACTTAAAATTTCTCAAATTTTAAATGAGTATCACGTGGCAATGTAACTTTGTATATGCTATGTGGCTAGCTTTTGATGAACTAAGCAAAACAAATGATGAAAAATGTAAATAAAGTATCTTACTTTGTTTCTTCCTTCAGAAACTCGCGTGTAGGTGTCCTGCTTTGGTCAGTTTCTTTGCTTAATTTGCAAGATTTTTGGCGCCCAAACACATCACCAACTGTCCTCTTTTTTTATTTTTTATTTTTTTTATTTGAGCCTTGTTCGGGTGTACTAGCCCATCAAATCACAGCCCCCTCATTTCACCACTACTGCTGAGTTATCTTGCAGGAGCTTTGCTTGATTTTTACGATTTTTCTTCTCTCGTTTTTATTTTTTTTCTTCTTTTTAACTTGCTTGTTATTTGTCGTAGCTCATTTTTCAAGATTTTTCTACCAAATCATATCACCAGCCGCCAATTATTTCTCTGCTACCCTGCTTCCTTTTCTTTTGCTGCTCCGTCATTTCACCGTTTAACGTTCTGCTGCTTTAGATTTCTTGTTGAATTTCTTCTTTTATTTATTTTATTATTATTATTATTATTATTTTTCCAAATCATCAACTTTTCTATTAAAACGCTGTTGCTCTTATCGTTTAGCTTCGACTATCGGTGGCGGAGACGAAGAACCGGCGACGCTTGTTCTTAAATATTATTTATGAGAATTTCCACTTCGCTAGTTATCACGATTTTTGATGAAATGAACTCTTTTCTCTGCCT
>CANXYC010201460.1:0-37274 GCA_948193065.1 Aleurites moluccanus | reverse complement strand
TATTACATGAATAAAGAAAATATATTTACATTTAATACAAGAGCTAATTTAGGAACTAAATGAGGAGCTAAATTGGAAGCAGCCAATAAAGGCAAATCTCAATAATAACTGCGTAAATATAATCTTGATTGATATCTGCCTAATTATAATCTTAACTAATATTCTTGATTGATATTTGCCTAATTATAATCTTGACTGATAGTTTTAAGTATTCAATCTCTCTTGGTGGGAGTGTTAAATCGCAAATATTTTTTTATATATCCTTTTCAAATTGATTTATGACTGGTGACAATGTTGTTTAATCTACAAGGATTGAAATAATTTTTCCATTTGTCACAGGAAAATGGTTATCAATTGCTTTTTCTTAGTGCACGAGCAATATCTCAAGCCTATCATACTAGACAATTCCTAGTCAACCTTAAGCAGGTGATTTGATGCTTAAGTTACTATTTAAAGTTTAAAAATAAGGATCAAGAAAGTGTGTATTTTATGTTTCTCTCTTGATTTTTTTTTCACAAACAGAGGTATGTTCTCTTATTTATAGGATGGGAAGGCTTTGCCTGATGGTCCTGTAGTTATATCCCCTGATGGACTTTTCCCTTCTCTATATCGTGAAGGTAACTAGTATACTTCAAGCAGAGATTGCTTGTTTGTCTGTGCCATACATGCATGTTGTTTGATCTCTTGGTTTCTACTTCTTTATATGTGCCATTCCACAGCTTTGCTAATCCTAACAGCAGAACTTTGTTGAAGCTGTGAGCATTTGTTGAGTTTTCTGGAGACAAATGTGCTTCTTAATTATAGTGTCTGGATTAAACATCCTTCCTATTTTGTCAGTCATTAGAAGGGTTCCTCATGATATGTTTCGTAATTATAATGTTCTGAATACACATCCTTTCTATTTTGCAGTCATTAGAAGGGCTCCTCATGAATTCAAGATCCAATGCTTAGAGGTCAGTTCTCCGCTGTTTGTTTTTGTCTCAACATTTCATATGATTCTCAGAGCTGATGGTTCATCGTTAAGATTTGTCTCTTCTGATAGGTTAATTTTTATGGTTTGATATTCCATGTAAAGTATACAAGTCATAGTCATTTTCTACTTTTAGTAGTAAAGTATACGAGTCATAGTCATATACTACTTTTGATAGTATCTCTCCCCATCCTCCTAACAAAGATGCTTTGAAAAGACTTTTGCCCCTTTTTTCAGTTCATAGTGAGTACACCTAGATTTTATGGCTCTTTCTGAAAGTGTGGGAGGTATTCTCTTTGAGATGCCATTCTTTATTTAGAAAGACCTAAAAACCTTCTGAGAAATATACCACAACCTTCTGATAGTTATCTTGTTAGACTAAAAACCTTATGAGAACTATTTGTACTGGTACAGAAAGGCTTTGGTATATTTTTGAAGAGAAATGGGTTCTAATACTTTTTAATTCACTTCAATATCAGGATATCAAGGCATTGTTTCCTTCAGATTGCAACCCTTTCTATGCTGGTTTTGGTAATAGAGATACAGATGAGATTAGCTACCTTAAGGTTGGAATCCCAAAAGGAAAAATCTTCATAATTAATCCCAAGGTAAATCATGTCCTTCATGATTGAAAGAACAACATCTAATCTTTTGCTAATATCCTTATGTCAAAGTTTCCTTCTGATGGTTTATGTTTGTAGGGTGAAGTTGCTGTGAACCGCAGGGTTGATACTAAATCATATACTTCGATTCATGCTCTTGTGCATGGCATGTTCCCAGCCATGACCACGTCATCTGAGCAGGTTTAATTTTGCTTCACCTCTCCACTCTGCTTGTAATAATTCTGGAGCAGTTGTGCATAGCGATAGCAATAAGTCGGATTTAGAGCATTTTATTTATAGGCTACATTTTGTCCTTTTCTTGCATCTGGAATGTATGTATTCAAACAAATCAGGTTGCGGTAGGTCTAAATCATGGTAATATTTTATTTTTTATAACTTCTTTCTTAGGTAGCATCCTACTTGACCTGATTTCAGCTTTTGATCAACCTTTACATGTTTTGAAATTGCTCTCTCAAATTAGATCTTAATTTTCAGATTTAGTTAATTCTTCTGTCAAGTGACCGATTTTTCTATGGCTTCTTTCCTCATCTTGGAACAGGAGGATTTTAATTCATGGAATTACTGGAGATTACCTACTCCTGTTATTGATTTTTGAAGGCGCCAAGTGGACATTATTGCTTAACCTCCTGAATGCTGAGATCAATGGGTTTTGGCCATGCTTTTTCTGGAACAACTCAGGTATTATTCCTGGTTTTAGCTTTCATTTATTATTTCAAGTTATTTTTCATACTGGATGTTACCCATACAGGAATTGTTTCAAAAGATTGCACAAAACCAAATTGTGCAAATCTGGGAAAAAGTATTCTTTGAACAAGGAATGTAATATCTCTATCTTGACACTAAAAGCAGTTGCTTTCTCTGTCGAAGATTAAACTTGGTCACATTTCAAACTGCCATGACTAAGGGACTAACATTCAGTTGAGTGAGAGAGAGGTTAAAGTCTTAAAATGTATTTTTTAAGATTTAAAAGATGTGCTTGCAAATTACAGGTTGCAAGTGTCCAAGACCTATGGGAGAAGTCCCACCATGGTGTCTTTGTGCTGGACTGGCTGATCTGTTGGTGGCCCAAAAATAACTTGCAGAAGATTCTCCACACAAACTTGAATTCAAGATACGTTCATCTTATTTGAGAAATAGTTAGATGTACAATACTGTATAGCACATACGTTTAGTTTCTTGAATGTAAGCTTTTCTCGTTCTCATGGGAAGTAGAAATGCCTGGAACGCATTAGTGTATAATCATCATCATGAAATGCATCATAATATCATAAAAAAAATGGATTGTTATGCAATTTATTGATCCATTACGAGCCATATCAATGAACAAAGGCTTGATTATTCAATGTTAATATATATTACATGAAACAGGCATGCGGGGAGCTAGAGAATGATATACTACAAGTGTATAATCTTGACACTAAAGTGTTTTTGTGCAAACTCTATTAGATTATTGGTTTCATTTTTTAACAAATTACCAAAAACAGTAGTAGCTATCATTATTAGTTAGTTTTACACAATAAGCTCAATTAAGAAAGAGGTAGTAGTAGGTAGGCATATTATATTTTGGAGAAACTCTAATAACGAAATATTTTTGAGCAAAATCAATAAGATTGTTAATCTCATCATCATCAATCAAGCCATTGCCATCAGGATCAGCAGCTCGCGCACTCCGCCAGGCATTCTAATAAGGTTCGGGCAGTATCTACAAGTTCAACTTTGCTTATCCCTCCGTCTCTGACTGTATCAAATCTTTTTAACCATTTCTTGAACTCCTCCTCCGTCATTGCTGGTCTCCGATCGCCCTTATAACATGCCATTGCTTCTCTTCTCTTTTCTCTCTTTATGATTCTTTTATTTCTTGTTCTTGACCGTCAAACTTTTTCAAGCATGGGAGCAATTAGGTTACAAGTAGCCCTCCAACCTACTTAGAAGTGTAATTAGTCTTTTTAAATTTTAATTAGTCCCCTAAAATAAAATTTTTATAAATAATTTCAAATACTAAATTATTTAATTAGTTCTAAATATCAATAAAAATTTATTTAATTAAAAATATATTTTTATGAAAAAATATAATAAATTATTATTTTTGGAAACAAAAATTATTGAAAAATTTATAAAAAAATCACTCTTTATTTTTTTTTTATTCTCCGATTAATTTTGAACCTCAAATAAATTTTTGGACAATTTATATACTAGACATAACATAATGATTTACTAGTGTTGAATCTTTTTCCCACATGACAAGAGAATCTGAGTCATCAAGTAACAAAAGAATCTCAATTATTAATTAACATTTCATAATTTATAATCAACTTTTTAATATTCCTTTTCATCCTCTTTGCATACTTATATATATATATATATATATATATATATATATAATTTGCATGTTTTTGTTCTTGTTTATTGCTTAGATTCAAAATTCTTGGATTTTATAACACAATTTTTTTTTTATTGGCCAATGACATAATATTGAGTGAATTCATACAATATGAATGAATACTGGAAACAAATAATTTTACTATGATATCGTCTATTTTTATTAAAAAAAAGTACCCACAAGTGCTAAGAAGAATCACAGAAAGAAAAGAATAAAAAAAGAAAAAGAAAATGGGGACTATAATAGAATAAAATCCTATACAGGATGCCTTGTGGTGTTGATATATCATATATCCAGATGATGATAAGGTCGCCTTTCGCAATTTGATATAAGAATTTTTCATCATCCGTATAACTCCAGCTTATCTTCCAAATCAATGTTATCATCATCAAATTGAACGTCAGCAAGTGATGAAGGATAATATATATATATTTTTTGTTAAATCACACAGTATTCCATAACTATCGATTAATCCAAATTCAAGCCACAGAGATTTCTTTCGGGGTTTTGGCTCTCCTAATTGCTGGAAGGACAAAATATTTTGACCAAAGGAAGAAATACAAGTAACTTTTCCCTTCCTTATATGCTTCGAATCACAAGCTTTTCAAGCTCTTGATTGCTGATATAAATGGGAATGAATTTCATCTATTACTCATGTGGTGACACACACCAATAAAAAACTTGAGCTTTTTTTTTCTTAATCATTTAATTTTATATTTTTGTGTACCAAAAATTTTTAATTAGGAGTTTGAATGAAATTATATATCAATATTTTAAATTCATGATCTCATACATATAAGTATAAAAATAAATATAAAATTAATTATAAAATTATCAGTTCAACACACAATTTAAAATTTTTTGAAAAGCAAACATTATAATATATTAATACCGTTGAAGGTAGAATTTGAAAAATAATTTTTTGAGACTAACCAAATTGATTTAGTGCATGGAGGGCATATCACTTTTGATAAAAGAGTGCGTGATAATGGTTGATCACTCTCTCGCTGGTAATGATGATTTTGGTGTTATTGTAGCAGTCTTATATTAATTTTTGATAAAAAATAAATTTAAATCCTTGTTATATGTTGAGATTTTTGAGCTTTTATCACCTTAAAAAAATGTATGGAGCAATAGAAATTGATGTATGAAATTTTATAGCTGAAAATAGTATTTTTTGGTATCATTACTAACGGTATCATTTGATGAAATATAAATTATCTCATTCTATAGGTAGAGAGTTCACAATATGAAAGTGATATATGGATGGGACTTGCATATAAAGAAAAGTAGAATCAAAAGCTTTTCAGAATTAATTCCATGGAGAGCCTTTGATACTTGAGTTAATAAGTATAGTGAAAAGAAGAGAATATAAAGAGAGTGTATTGAGATGAAATTTTGAAGAATTCCTTCTTTACCTTGCATTTACCTTCATATAAAAAGAAATATAAGAACCTAAAAATATATGTCCCCAAATCATTGGAGGTGAGTTTTGATCCCTATCACCCTCTGTATATGGGTAGGAATATATAACATAACACATAAAAGGTAAAAATTTTATAATCTCTATAAAAATAATATATATAGGTAATAAAATAGCACTAATGATAGTGGGAAATTTATAGGAGAAACCAATTTTATGAATATATGTAACAATATTTCCAGTAAATAAATCAAAATTTCTGAATATGTATCTCTATTTTACTATTTTCGAAGGATAAATAATTAAGCAGCCCATGGTTATGAGTTCGATTCCAATGTTTTACTAGAGTTGGTGCCATTTGTCTCCTCAGTTTAATTTAATTATAAAAAGGGAGTCCATTAAAGGATCACATTTAAGATAAATTAGATGCATATTGTACATAATAAGACAAAGTTTCATAACTCTTAATTACGACATAAGTACACACTGTAAGGTTATAATCAGATATATGATATACCCTCTGGACTTATTACACAACAAAGAAGTTGAAAATTTCTGTTTTTAATTCAACTTCTACTTTATTTAGATTTGCAACTTCATAATTTTAGAAGTGATTCTACTGATCTTACAGTGCCCGATACTACGCCCTGACCCCTTTAATTCACAGAAGAAGATTTTTGGACATTCAAATTCTTAATTTTGTATCCTTGCTTGCTAGCGTATTGGACAACTTGATTCAATTCATCGGAGTCGATTTTTCCATCTCCATTGGAATCAGCATATCTGATGGCCCACCTGGCTCTAAATCCGGGGAGCTTTGAACCGAGGTTATCAAAGGCTTTGATTAGCTCTTCCTTGCTAATAATTTTATCATGATTAGTATCACAGTTCATGATAATTTCCCTTATTAGCTCTACACTCAAGGGTTGATTAGGAGTGTTTTTATAAGTTGAATAAACCATACTTTCAAGTTAAAAGGCAATTTTCGGAGTTATAGCTTAATTATAAGACAACTACGTTGCTCTATAATTTTCCAACAATTGAAATGAGGGTTTATATAGACCTTCGCATTGTTTCCCTTCACTTTCTTATTATTCCATCTTATCTCCTAGAATATATTTTGATTTAACCACTCGCACCTGTTATTCTATTTTTCTTTTGATGGAAGGCCTCCATTATCTGTTTTTTTTTCTCCCTTTATATATTCTCAACTTTATCCATTATGATGCTTTTTTTTTTTTTTTTTAATGATTATATAATATTTAAATTTATTGAATCCGATTAATCTATGCTCGAACTGAAAGAAATTCATAAGAGATAAAATTCTTCTAATACCTATTATTTATAAAATTTAAATTTAAAATCTTAATTAAGAGAAATTAACATCTCACCATTCAAATTTATAGATATAGGTTAAATTTTAATATTTTTAATCTATTTCTTTCAGTAGAAATAATTTTATTTATTTTTTAGAAAAAATGTGCTCTACTTAAAACTTACATTCTTATTTTTTAACAAAATAACTTATTAGACCTTATATTTTAATTCTCTCGTAATATTTGATTATTCCGTATAATTTTTCACATTTTCTATTAAAAATTAAAAAATTAAAGTTCAATTTCTAAAATACCCCTCATTGCCAAATCGACACTTTGTTTTTTGCTTATTTATTTAATTAATAAATGAATATTTAAAATACACAAAAATATATTTTTTCAATTAAATATTCATAGAAAAATTTAGAAATAAAAAGAAAGTAAATTAAATTCCTAAAATGCCCCAGCTTTTATTTGCTATTTTTATTTATTTTTATATTTAATTTAAAATAAATAAAATTTCTTTTTTATTTAATTATTTAATTTATTTTTTATATATATTTAATTTAAAATTAAAATAAATAAAATTACTTCTCATCTATTAAAATTATTTTTGTATATTTAATTAAAATAATTATATTTTATGTATTTAATTAAAGTAATTATTTTTTTGTGTATATTGAATTAAAATTAAAATAATTAAAAATAGAAATTTTCTCTTATTTTTTTATATATAAGGCCATTTTTTTATTCAATTATTTTAATTAAATATATAAAAGTAATTTTTAATAGAAATAATTTTATTTATTTTAATTTTAAATTAAATATATAAACAAATAAAATAAATTTAATAATTACATAAAAAATAATTATTTTAATTAAATAAAAAGTCATTTATTTTTAATTTTAAACTAAATATTCAAAAAGAAAAAAGAAAAAGAAATGCAAAAAGAAAAAAAGCAGGGGCATTTTTAGGAATTTTATTTATTTTCTTTTTTCTATGAATATTTATCGAAAAATATTTCTCAATGAAATATTTAAAATAATCATTTATTAATTAAATTAAAAAAGCAAAAATTTGAGTAATGAAGAAGCATAAGCATTTTAAGATTTTAAATAAAATTTAATAGAAAAAAAATAAATGGAAGGACCAAGTTGATTAATAGAATCAAAATACGAAGATTAATAAATTAATTTTTTAAAAAATAAAAATAAAAATATTAATTAGATTAAATTTAGAGACTAAAAAGTCATTTACTCTTTTTTTTTTTATGATATATTTTATGGGACAACTCCTCAATTCTCATAACGTCTCTCCTCATCTAGTAAAAATGGATATATTAAACATTTTTTTAATTTAATCTTTCAGTTTTACTAAATAATAAAGTATTTTTGAAATTTTTACTTAGTTTAGGATATAATGAGGAATAATTTAATTTAAATTAAATTTAAAATATAATTATCATTATATTTTTAAAGCATCAAATTCCTATAACCTGTTGAACTAAACATTAGACAAGATATAAATTATTTCTTTTCTAATTGTGCTAAATTCAATTAGTAATTTCAATTTTAGGGTTTGAAGGAAATAGGCTTTAAAGTTACCTGCCCTTCAGAACAAAAAGGAAATGTTAAACCCACATCAATGGAAAATGAAGACTATTTATTTTTGGATGTAAAATGGAAGGCTAAGCCCATGTGATGTAAATTACCAGAGGAGCTGATGGAAGCTTTCTTAGGCTTCTCCCGGCCAGGAGGCTTGGATCAGGCATGCATCCCAATTCACATAAACTATGAATGGCTAAAATTTTTGTTGTTTAAATGTTATACTGATACAAAAATTGGCTCTAGTAGTAATCATGCTCTTCTGTTAAAGATTGCTGGAATTAAACAAACTTTTAATTTACTAAGGTTGCTATATATATATGTATATATATAATTAATTCCAACAGAATTGGAAGCTAAATCTTTATTATTCTCTTTTATTAATTAAGCTCCAATTGGTATTCAAACTAATAATCACATAACTCTGCAGATGACTTCAACACGACTGCGTTAAAATTAATCGGTAGAGCTAAACTCTTGTTTTAATATGAAAGTTTTCTATGTTCAAGAGAGCTAAATATTAATAAAAGGCTCTTAATTACTATGGAATGTTAAAAATGAATATTGATATCAGGCTTGTCCATCACAAACAAAGTAAACTAATAATGAAATTCCAAACCTGCTATCAAAGGACAAGTATATCTTAATTACACGGCATTGGCAAATTGGGTAAGCATCTTGTACTGCCTACACATTCAAGACAATCTTGGTTGTTTTATTTCCAAAGCAAAAGAAGTCTGAAACACAAGTTTTGTTCAAAGGATCTTAGGAATGTGTAAAATGCAAGAATTTATCAAAATGTATTTGATTGTATCTACCTATATAAATTGAGATTCCAAACTTGCTAAGAACAAGTAAAGAAATCAATGGCTATTGCCAGTATTAGTTTCAGGTTTCTTTTTATTGTTTTCTACATTGTTCTTTTTAGTCCATCATTTCTTTGAAAATAATGCCAATAATTCCAGACAATGATCATAGTGAATTTAGAATTTTGAGCTTGTTGATTTTGTCTTTTAATTCTGTGAGAAAGACGGAGAGGTAAAGAATCATGGCTATCTAGGACATCACTTATGCCTTCTTTGATGGAATCTTATTTTCTTTATTCTCGAAGTAAGGGATATACAAAACACCAGAGAAGTTACAAAGAGGATGTATAAAAAGGAAGACTTCATAATTAGTAGTAGTTATTTGTCTATAAGCAAAGTATAAGATTATACCAGATTAGGTGATGATGGGATTCCAAACTTGCTAAAAATGACAAGTCATAGGATTCCAGTTCTATTTTTCAATTTTGATCTTTCCAGTCTAATTGTTCCCTAAAAATAACGCAAATCACTCCGTATGCTTGACCAATTTGTGAATTTTGTTTGTTTTTTAGAGGAAAAAAAAAAAGAGGTGGACAATCATGGCTGCGATTCCAGCTGTTTGGCTTTTGATGCAAAAACTACAAGCCATTCTCGATGATAAAGAAGTTAACAATCGAAGATTGAGGGACCAAGTAAGGATGGCAAAAGAAAAGTTGAAACATATTCAAAATCTCTTGAAAAATGAAGAGGCCATGTTGGAAGCCAGGATTCTGCTGCCTGTTTACCGTGCAGAGGACAAAATTGACACCTTCTTTATAAATACAGAACTGCAGAGACGAAAGATGATTGCTAAAATACGTCCTTTTGCCCAATTAATGTCTAGGCGGAGCCAAATTCTTACTCAGGGCATGCAGTCATTTATAAAGGAAATCGATAATGCATCCAATGTCGAAGATAAACAAGAACAATCTGTCAAGAATAAAGGTATTTCAAACGAACAACCCGTGGACGCTGCTAACCATGCTTCAGAGAAACAATCGGAGCATCCTGCTGAACCAAGCATTTTAAATAAAGAGGACACTGCTCAACTTGTTTCAAATAAACCACCTAAGCATCCTGTTGGATCAAGCATTTCAAACGGACAACCTGCGCATCCTGTAGAGCAAAGTGCCCCAGATGATCAACATGCTCGTGCTGTTGCAGAAGTAAGAACTGAAATCTCAGATGAACAACATGTGCAAAATGTAAGACGAAGCACTTCAGAAGAAAAACAAGCAACCCAGAGCACGGGTGTTATTTCAGATCATTTAGATGATGAATCGAACTTCATTGGTCGAGAGGATGAAGCAGAAAAGTTAGATCAAGCAATACTAAACCGCCATAAGTTGCATTTTCTTATTTTGGTGGTGGGTGCTGCTGGCTCTGGCAAGACAACCTTTGTGAGGAACACTTATAACAAAGCCAATGTGGTGCAGCATTTTCAGTTACGTGCTTGGGTTAATGTTTCTGAAGAGTTCTCAGCATCAAGCACAACTAAAGATGTTGAGCAAAATATTGAGCAAAAAACAAAAAATCTTTTCATTGATATATTGAAACAAGTTACAACAATCAAGGAGGAAGAGAAGCTGCCACTTGACAAATTGAAAGAGAAGGTCCGCGATTTCTTTTTCGGCAAGAGCTTCCTAATAGTCTTAGATGATGTCAAGACTTCTGCTATGTGGGAGAACCTCAAAAGTACATTTCCAAACTCATTAAATGGCAGCAGGATGATTCTCATTACAAGCAACCAAAAAATAAAAACAGAGATGAAAGATACAGGATTCCTTCCTCTTGAGCTATCCAATTTAGGCACTGATGATAGCTGGAAATTGTTCTTGAAGAAAGTACCAAAAACAGAAGAAAGTTCAATTGATACATCTTTGAAGGGTCAAATATTGGAGAAATGCAAAGGCTTGCCACTTGCAATTGTAGTGCTAGGGGGTCTCTTATCCAACAAAGATCCAAATAATTGGTCGGAAGTGGTCGGGCGTCTCAGTTTTGGTGATGATCCTTCCAAAGCTATCTTGGCTTTGGCCTATGAGGATCTTCCATCCGCCTTAAAACCTTGTCTTCTATATTTGGGCCTTTTCCCCAAAGAATATGTGATTCCAGCACGGAGGTTGTTCCGGTTGTGGGCTGCTGAAGGTTTCGCGAATCCATCATCCAATTGTGAAACCCCTGAAACCCCTGAAGATATGGTAGAGAGTTACTTGAAAGAACTGATCACAAGAAACATGATAGAAGTCGAAAGATGGAGATTAGATGGAAGCCCTAAAAGATGTCGCGTACCAGGTATTCTGTACGATAATGTGTTTCCAGTTGCCACAGAGACTGGATTTTTCACTGTCGTTCGTGACATAAAAAATAAACAATCATATATCAGGAGAGTTGCTGCATACGTTGACATAAGTGCATATGTTGACATACGTAACTCTCCTTCAGATCCTTGCGTTGATAATTTACGTTCTTATATATCTTTCAACACCCGAAAGGGAGATACACCTGCAGATGAAATTGATAAGTTTCTTAACAAGATTATTGCAAAAAATGGCTTCGGATTGCTCACTGTACTTGATCTAGAACATGTCTATAAACCAGTGTTATCTGATCAGGCTATAGGAAAACTCATACACCTGAGTTACCTAGGCTTGAGATGGACTTTTCTAGATTCAATACCAAATTCTGTAGGTGATCTGCCCAATTTAGAAACTTTGGATGTGAAGCACACAAACATAAACTCCTTGCCCATTACAATTTGGAGCTCAAAGAAGCTTCGACATCTTTATATGAATGAAATCTATTTAGATGTATCTGTCCAAAAGCCAATGGGCAGTAGTTCCTTGGAAAATCTATTAACTTTGTGGGGGCTAATAATAGGGAAAAAAGGCCCCGGAAAAGATTGGTCGAATAGGTTGACTGGTCTAACGAAACTTGGACTGACATTCCATTTCGAGTCACGAGCGCAAATATCCTCCTGGATATCTAATTGTACAAAGCTTAGATCCTTGAAGTTAAGGTCGATCGATGAATTTAGTAGGCCTTCAGAGCTCAGGTTGGGGACTATGATCAAGCATGAAAATCTCTCTGAATTTTATTTGCTTGGAGAGTTATCACAGGAAATTAAAGACCTTCAGCTTCCAAAAAGTCTCAAGATGGTTACTTTATCATTGTCAAAACTGAAGAAGGATCCTATGCAAATCCTAGGGCAGCTACCTCAATTGAAAATCCTCAGACTTTTCGCTCACTCCTACGTTGGGAAGGAGATGAATTGTGAAGCTAAAGGGTTTCCAGAACTCCGAGTCTTGAAGTTGTGGATGCTCGAAGAATTGGAGAAGTGGATTGTGCAGGAAGCTTCTATACCTCGCCTTAGAGAATTAGAGATTAGAGACTGCAAAAAACTGAACAAAATAAGTGATTGGAAGCAGCTAAGAAACTTGAAGGATTTGACTCTCACAAATATGCCCAATGGTATTGTAGAAGATATCCAAAGCAGCATAAAGGGGGTTCAGGGAACAAATGTGCCAATTACAGTCAACAATTGGGATTTTCCTCCTCTGCCAGTGAGTTTTTCCCCCCTCTATAACTGTTATATTATGTATCATTTCATTTCTCTTTCTGTCAAGTATAATTTACTTTTGAAAAGTTTTCAGAAATTATAATTCTACTATAACATATTTATTCTGTTTTGGTTCATCAAAAGACAAATTATATATCACGTATCTACTTTAAAAAGTGACAATTTCATTTTTGGTTTCTTGATTTTCTTCAATACAGAATTCTTTCTCATGAAGGGCAATCTACAATGCAGAAGTGATATACCTGAGGAAACCAAATGCATACCAAGACTGCTTATAATGGGAAAGGAATATTGAATAAGAAATTAGAATTTTTTTTAATCTGTGAATTGACTCCCGGACATGGGCTTTATACGGGAGAACTTTATTGCTTTTCTGTCTGTATTGTATCTTCCTAATTACTGTCTTCCATTTGTTTAAACAAAAGATTGTTTATGTTGTAATAAAAATGTGTTTTGAGTGTGAATTACCTATATTCTATTAAGCTCTATTCGTCTATTCTTATTATATTCTTTTGATAACAATTCATAATCATTCGTTAGAAAAATACAAGGATAAATTTAGAATTACAATATAGAAAATATGGCTTTTGCATTTCTCCTGTCGTCTATGTGTATTTGTGTGTATATATAATTGATGGACTCCTTTTTTAAACGTGGAATTTCCATAGTTGTCTAATAGTGGCATAGTAGCTGTTCGTGGTTTGTTATAGCTATAAACCAAACCAAAACACTACTCTTGAGTCCTGAGTCCTGAGAAGTGAGAACTCTAAAGAGATAGCAGGACAACAAAGTTATATCCCATCCCAAGATTTTCCTCACGAAAGAGGAAGGGAAGAATTTATACTCAAATTTCTTTAGTCTACAGAGCCAGTTCACTCGTCTATATATGCACATTGGAGAAGTCCATTACTTAATTATTCAAGGCACAAATATGATACCAAACAGGGTTTCTTTCTTTTCTTTTTTCTCCTTTTCCTTTTCTTTTTCTTTTCCTTTAATAAGCTGTGTGTTCAATTTAACCAGGTGGGTGAGTGTTGGGTAAGTCGTGGATTTTACGAATTAAGCTAATTAAGTTCTTTACACAAACTATTCTTTTGATTTGGTCAGTTTAACTAAATTTTCTTTTTTCTCATTCAAAAAAGCTTACAGTTATGAACATGATTTAAATTTTTATTATTCCATATTAATTGGTATAGAAACTTATTGTATTTTGAATCTTTTATCTCTATTCAAAATTTTATTGGCTTAATTTGGCCTATGATTATCAAACTATGAGAGTTGTTATATGTAATCACATAAAAATCTGACTAAATCTCTATAAAATTATAATAATAATAATAACAAACTTTTTGACATAAAATTAAAATTGAACAATTTAATTGATAAAAATTAAAATTTAATGATAAATTTATAGTCTAAAGTCTATACTATCTAAGCGAGCGATATACAACTCCAGAAACATATGAATTACTAAAATAGACGATAAAATTTATGGCTGGTGGGCTCAGGGGAACAAGTTATTGTTGCCTCGTTTTTCTTTTTCATTTCGTTTTTGGAAGCAAAGCAAATGCAAATGAATTCAGAACTGATTGTTTCTCACAAGAGAGTTTCCAATATGGATTTTGCGATCTAAGTTGCAAAAATTATCCGTTATCCAACAAGTGTTATACTAAGAACTTTTTAAGTTGTTTTAGGAAGAAAAAAAAAAAGTACAAAGTACAAACAAAATACCCAGAAAAATAAAGGATAGGTTGGGCCTAGTGGGCATCTGATAGACCAAATTTCGGCAAAATTGGGCGATAAAAAGCAAATTGGATGCCGGAGGAATCATTCTATTGAGCAATAATTTTGTTGCCCATATCAATCATGAAATACGCTAAAAGAAGGGGAAGACATAAAGTTATAGGAGTTAGATTTACATATCCATATTTTCAGCTTTAATTTTTTAAATGGGAAAAGGTTATGTTATTGATATAAATAAATTTAAAATATAAAATTTTTACAAATGATAAAATTTCAATTTAATTATATTTAATTTATATATAAAATTAAATTGATGAAAATAAAATAAATAATTTTTATTTTATCAAATATAAAATTTCAAATTTCAAATGAATTATATAAAACTAAAAAATAATTGGATTTGATCTCTAGAAATCTCTTTTGTTGGATTTTACTAGGCTTTTCTAAAAGTTATTATATACTCATCATGCTTGGTATAACAAGAAGCAAGTTTTATTAGAATTTTCTTTATGGGTCCATTTAATTGTTGGGAAAAGTATCCCATATTGAATAATAATAAAATAAATAAAGAATTTATAAATGAGTGAATATTAGACTTAGTATAAGCCAATTGATTTTATGCAAGTGAATTTTAACACTTGTCCATTTATAAGTCCATTTATATATGGGTACATAGACTTTAATATTAATATCACTAAGCTAGAATTTATTTAAATGTATGTATTTTTGTTGGTGGAGCACCTAATTTTTCATCATATAATCATATTCAATAAATTTTCATTGATTTATCTCAAAACAAAAAAAAAAATAATGATTGAATTTTGTCACTTATTTTAATTATATAATTATGTTTAATTTTTCTGGATTAATTAAATTGTATAATAATCCACGGAAACTACATATTCAATAATTAAGAGGATGAGGATGATGAAGAAATAACAATATCAGAAACTAAAAAAGAGAAAATTTCTACAGGAATTATTTCCCTCTAATTTTCATTACATTAAGGCTAAAGCTACATCAAGGAAAACAAACCCCCAGCTTACAGACCATGCATATATACATATATTTATGTACAAAAACAATTAATTGGCCTACTTAATCCTATAATCACATTTCAAAACATACTTAATAAGATCAGCAAATTCTTCTTCGCTTATATACCCATCTCCATTAGCATCTGCATGATGGAGAGCTCGACTAACTCGCCAACAGGAAAAACGAGAACCCAATTTACTGAAGATGTTCTTGAGTTCTTGCTTGCTAAGCCGGCCATCACGGTTGATGTCACAGCTCCTAAACAAGTTCATCAATTGGTCTTCTGTGTAAGGAACAACACCCCCATCAATACCTTTAACCGAAGTCCTAGGGCAATTTTTATCTACTCCTCTATGGGATAAGAAATCCATATGTGTTTTCGTTTGTGAATTTTTTTTTTTTTCTTTTGGGTTTGCAGGGTTTGTATATCATAGCCAAGGTTTTTATAGAGGCTAACTCCTTACTTAGCCCCTGGTCTTGGACCCTTATAGAAGAGCATATTGAATGGACTCTTTGTATTCTCATTATAATAAAAAATCAATAAAAAAAATAAAATTTAATGAACTTTTTATTATTTAAATTTAACATGAAAAGTGAATTTGATTCTCCATATATGTGTTGATTCTACCTTTTATTTTAAATTCAATTAATAAATTTTATAACTTTCTTACATGTCATTTATTAATTTTTATTTAATTTAAAGAGATTTATTGAAATATAAAATTTTAAATTATAAAAAATATATGAGTTTAATTTTTTTTATCTTATTTAATATCTCATATATTTTTTTAAGTGTTAAAATATTAATTAAAAAATATTATTTATTAAAATGTTTAAAAAATATAAGACGTGAGGTAAAAAAAAAAAAAATGAGATAGAAAATAAAATATTAAATAAAATAAAATAAAATATAATTAAAATTTAAGGACATTCACAGTAAGTGTAATAGAGACACCAGCTTATTATACTCTCACCAATGTAAAAATATAATGAGCATTTAATTTCTATCAACCGTATAATTATTACACTGTAAATGCGGCATGTGAATATCTTTTTTGGGCCAAAATCACAGGTTTGTAATTTTCTTTTTTTTTATATATTTTTTTAATTTTCATTTTATTTTAGATAATGCTTTCGTGGGTTAAAAAGCACAGCTTTCCCCCAAAAAAAAAGAATAATTTAAAAAAATGTTTTTCTATTTTTAGAATTTTTTTAAATAAATTTTTTTCCTAAAATTAATAAATTATATTTAGAAAATAATAAATTTTTTTTTTAGAAAATAAATATATTTAATTTGTAATATATATTATAAATAATTAAAATAATATGTGATTTAATAGTGAGTTCGTATTATTATACTTTTTAGAATATAATTCATTCTAAAAGACTTTTATATTATAAGTTCAGCAGCTTAATATAAAAACTCTCTATCATTGATTAAATCCATATTTTCGCTCAGTCCTATCCAAATGAGAAGCTCCAATAGTGATTTCTCATTTACTAATAAAAAAGATGAATTATGTCAATGAAAACATACTAAAAGTTTCCCTCATATCTCCTTGCAGCACTCAGAGTGCATATTACATAATGTCAAATGACTAATATAAAGAAAGTTGGTTGTTCCATCAATTCATACATCACCACTTCATTCAATATTATCACCATTTAATCCTATCCAACAACTGATACAAATCAATATAAAAGAAAAAATTATCAACCTAAATAAAATAGTCAACTCTATCATTTTCCATCTCATTTTCTCACCAAAAATTCTCTTTCTAAAAAAAAAAATAATAATAATCTTTATCAAAGTATATTTTATTTGAAATTTCTAATTTAAACATGGAAAAGTTTTTGTCAAACTAAAACTTTATCTTCTTAACTATATGTTCATTATACAGGTTGAAATTTTATCAAGTTCAAACACTCTTAAAAAGATATTTAGTCCGGCTATCTTAATCAATTTCTCATTAGATCATAAGAAATTTTTTTAATGGTACATATCAAAAAGAGCAAAAAGGAATTAATTATACTACCCTAATCAAGATAAACATAAAGGTATGTGGAATTGACTTTGTGCTTTAAAAATAAATGATATGGCAAAGGGAACAAGATAGCCATGTTATGGGGAAAATATTAAAAGTTACAAGAATTTGATTCTTCCTCGTGTTAAAGAAATTAATTAAAATTTAAAAATAGATAGTGCTCTAGCATATATAACAACTTGATCCTTTTTATCCCAAGTAACTGCCATTCATAGTGGTGGTCAAATATGTCTTTGAATGCTACAGACAGAAGAAATCGATCATGTATTCCATCTTTCATTTGAATCCATCGAATTATTAAAATAAAATATATATTATACATAATATAAAAAATTTAAAAAAGAGTTTAGATAACGGGAACAATATTTTTTTGCAAAGATAAATTAATTAATTTACCCACAAGAAATCAAATCATATATAAATGATAGAAGATTACATATATATGAATCTGAATTGAAAGTAATAAATAAAAAAATAAAATTTAATTAAATATTCTTTTATTGTAAAAATTATTATCTAAATAATACAATAATGATATTATAATTAAGTTCAATGATAAAAACTAAAATGAGAATATCAATATCGTCTCTCTTAATTTTATAAGAATAATTATCTTTTTAATGATAAAAACTAAAATGAGAATGTCAATTTCGCGTCCCTTAATTTTATAAGAATAATTATCTTTTTAATGAGTATTTTAAAGTACTCCTAGAAATAAAACAATATTAAATTATAACTAGTAACATATATATGCAGTTAAGCATTAGATTCCATTCACCCAAGAATTTTTTCCGTGGAAGGTTTGAATTTTGTTCATAATGCATACTGATAAATTAAAACTCATGAATACTTAATTAAAAAGATCTTGATGTGGAATCTTAACTATAAAAATTCTTGGAAGACATATATATCTTTTCTTTTTCCTGTGAGAATTACTTCTTTTAATTAATTTCTCTTTTCGTGTAATATCCATGTACGAACCTACACCAAGAAAGCCTTCCATCCCAGATCAGTTAGGAATCAAAGTAAAATGATTTATCATATATAGTTATTTATTATCTAAATAACTTAGAATTAATTATTTTAGATCGGTGTTGAACTCTAATATAAAAATTTATTTAAAATTAGTTTTGAATCTGACCATTATAAATGATATCAAGACAATTTTAGTATTGAATTTTGCTGAGCTACTCAACCCATATGAAAAGAGCGTTAATGAATTCACAGACAAAAGACTATCAACAGAGTAGAGTACAAAATAAAACCGCTTGAATACTAATAAATTATAATATCAAGTACCATCTTGGATTGAACATTAGCATGAGCCTACTTATAAAAAATATGAACCAACTAAGTTGTCATGTGAAGCTCACAAGTTAAAGGAGAAAACCCACACATAAAGAGAACTGTGAACTTGAAATACAGTTTAAAAAGATAATGTCTAACTAATTATTATTTAGAATTAATTATTTTAAGTTAAAACTGAACACTAAAACAACAAATTATTTAGAGAGAATTTCAGAATAAGCCGTTACAATCCATTTATAAGAACAACACCAAGTAAAAGGTTAGGACAATATGCCTGCTAATTAATAAAGTGAAGTGATTTTTATTCCCATCTCAGTGATATAAATAGTTCGGTGAGAATCTTTACCAAGGGAATCTCTCTTAGTCTGTTATTATTATTTGTAACATTGCCACCTGAAACCACGTGGTTTGTTGATTCAAAGCTAAATCAGTTTACTAATAAGAATTGGCTCAAGTGAGTCATTTAATTAAAAATCTCCATTCGAATTCTGAAAATATTAAATCAGTTTCAGAAATCTTCACTTTCCAACTTCGAAGATATATGCCAATTTCCTTTCCTTTTATATATATATATGATGCAGTCTCTAGCACCCATGCCTCTTTAAATACTATATTCAATATTTCATCAATTTTTAATTTTATTAAATATCACTATTATTTCATATAGCTTTTGAATTAGTGTATTGAATATAAAACACTTAAATTAGTAATAGATATTTTATGAGATAATTTTTATTATTAATTTTTTTATTTATATAAATTATAATATAATATTGTAAAGAAAATTAGTATTAATAAATATTTAACTTTGATACTTAGAAGTTAGAGAGTTTGATGTCCGGTAATATGAAAAAATAATTATTTTTTTTTAAATTTGAGTTCATCAAACCGAATTAATTTTTAATCTTATTCTTAATTAAACTAGTTCATGTTGTACCGGCCGGAGTAAACCGGAGCTTACAACACAGTTTTTTCATTTACTGGCCAAGAAGATTCTTCAACAATAGTTCTTGTTCTTCACAAAAGAAAACAAAAAGTGATGCCAACCCTACTACGTATGAGTGCTGATGTGCAAAAATAAGTGCACATGAGTTTTTTGAGCTTTATTTATTAGCAATTGAAATAATAAATTCAACTTCGAATGTTTCTAATGCTAAAATAAAAGTGAGCATATATTGTTGGGCTTTTCTTTTCCTTCAAATCTTATTTGGATTCACCCCCTTTAGCCATAGCAAAATTATAAGGGATTTTTTCATAAATATCTAAAAAGAAATTTATTTTTATTGTTAAAAAAAATTTTCAAAATTATTATATACCTAAAAATATTTTTTAAAAAATATTACATATCTAAAAATAATTTTTTTCAAAAATACAATATATATAAAATATATATCATAAATATATTACACATATACTAAATATATATTAAAAAATCAAAAAAATAAAAAAAAATCCTGGCGCCACTTGTAAAGAAATAAATGATGAATGATTCTTCAATTATTGTAAACTTTCTGATAACTAAAGCACAGTCAAAAGATTAATTCTCACCTAAGAGTGGGCATCGGAAAAAGTAAAGATTCCAACGTGAAGGTTGCATCTATTTCTTAATACTTCTTTTTTCATAAATTTAATATATGTTTACTTTTTTTAAAGGGAAAAAAATTATGTTCACTTGAAAACAATGTAAAAATAAGATTATATTTCATCAATATTTTACATTATTCGGAAAATTATAATTCTTTTTTATCATTATAATTTTCATTTTATTTGAATATTAATTTTTTTTTAAATTAATATTTGAGTGGTAAGAAATTTATTTTTCTTAAATAAGATTTCAAGTTTTCTTTTAATAAAATTTCAAATTTAAATTTTATGAACGAAAATAATAAACGCTAATAAATTTTTACTCTCACGTGAATCTCACTCAACTTAAATTTAAATTAATCGGAACTAATAATTAATTAATATCAGAAAATTTTGCTGAAAAAAATAATTTTTTAAATATTGTGAACTCTTTATTTTTTTTATACTATAATAAAGTAAATAATAGTTTACTAATTAATTTATTAGCTCAATGATAAATTAATATGATTTTTATTTATATATATATATTTATTATTTGATAATCTAACATTTATTTTGAGTCCTATTTAGTATTTTCTCTATTTTATACACAGGTGAGCCTATTTCTATGATTTGATTCCTCAAAAGTTAATAGAATTATAGTGTACAACGTGTTACGATTAGCATGAACATTTCTTCGGCCTTCAACTAGAAGACAGAGATACGAATTTAATTTGTAACTTATCTTAAAATATGATTGAGAATTTATTCTAATTATTATTTGGAATGGGATTTAACCAATTTAAATCTCACTGATGATAAACTATTCTTTTTTTAATGCCTAAAAAATAAACCCTTACATAAGAAGAATATCCAATTGTGCAAGGCTTTCTTTCTTTCTTTCCCTTTTTTTTTTTTTTTTTTTTTTTAAGGGGAAAGAGATAGGTATCAAGACCAAGATTAATTGAAATATTTGATCTTAATTAATATTATTTAACTAATAATTGCAGTAGCTTTAATTTAGTTCTGATGAACTGTCTTTCTTGGAACAGTTCTTAATATTCTAGTTCCTCATATCCTTTCAGATAAAATTGGAAGATATGTGTTTAACTTTTCATTTTTCAATTGGATAAACTCCACTTTACACTCTTTCTCATGCTTGTTTTGAGCATCTGAATATTCATTAATTTTGAATAATAATTTGGATTAGAATCAATATATTATAATTCTGAAAAAGTTAAGTTTGAAAGTCAAATCAATAAGATGAAAAATAAATTTTCTTATTAATCAAGTTAAATAGAAAGTTAATTATAAATCTATACAACAAACAATATAATACAACAACAAAGTTATTTTGATGTTAAAAGTTAATATACAACAGTAACATGAAAAATTAATGCTAAAATTTAATATTCAACTGCAACATGAAAAGTTGATACTAAAATGTTAATATATAAAATATTTTTTTAATTTCTTTTTGAATATTTTAGAAGAGTATTATAGTTCACTACTAAAAATTGAAATTTGCATAGGTATATATATTTTATATATTTATGTTAAACAATTATAGATTATAATATATTTTTTTTAAATTTGTCATTAATGATAATTTTTTAACAACAAACTAAATTTTGCTATTTCAACAGCATAGCATATCAATTTATTTTCGCTGCTATAAATTTATAACAATAATTTTTTATTTTTTTATTTTTAGCAATTAAAAGTGTTTGTTGTTAATTTTAGTATTTCTTTTGTTTAACAGCAATACGATACTATAGACTAATTTTCACGCATCATATCGATCGTAATATAAGAAATATTGATTTTAATATAGATATATGTAAATTGTTAAATAATTTTATCTATTATTATATTTTATTTAATTTTATAAGCCCTGAAGACTTTACTTGTTCAATATGGAACACAAAAAATCCGGCATCCAACTATGAGTAATAACTTTTATATGTCACTGTATCCACACGAAGAACAAAGAAACAAGAAGACTAGTAATTAAGCAAAAACACTTATATATATATATATATATTGATGGAATAACATCTTATGCGGGAAACATATATAGTAATTTCTTCTGTTTCTCCTCTCATAAGACGCAGCATTCAGGTATATTGCTTACACTGTTACACGAGCTACGCATCAAGCAACTGGGGTCGGGGTATACTAGTTGATGGTGTAACCAAGTTTGAAAGCGTATCTGACTATCTTTTCTGCCTCTTTATTATCAATGCATCTATCTCGATTTTTATCAGCAAAAAGAAATACAACCCGAGCTTGGATTTCAGGAATTTTTGAACCTAGGGACTTGAAGGCTTCTATAAGCTCTTCCCTGCTGATCTTACCATCTCTGTTACGATCAGCCTTCCAAAGCATGCCTCTCACTTGATCTTCACTGAAGGTTATAACAGGACTCCGATTATTTCTTGCCATACTAAATAGCTAGTTAATTGCTCTCTGTGGTGTGTTGAATGATCAAAGTCTAACCAAGAGTTTATATAGATAGATATAATTGTTATACATACAGGCCTAATTTGACAAAACTTATGAAAAGTCTAATTTAGCAAAACTTATGAAAATGGCTTTTCATACGAGAAAAAATTCTATTTCTAAAAGTGATATTTCTAAAAGCAATTAACTATATATTTGTATTTTGTAAAATACAATATAAAAACTTCTTATAAACTCATAAGAGTATTTTTGTCAATTATTTTTTTAAAATTAGCTACGCGTTTAATCTAAAATTCAGCTATTTTGAAAAGTTTCAATTTCTAACTTATCCAAATAGTTAAATTTTAACTACCTAGATAATTGCTTTTATTAATTTTGATATTTACCAAATACTATAAATTGAGTCAAAATCAGTTTCTCATCCAAAAAATTGCTTTTTTTTTTCATAAATTGTGCTAAATGGACAAATATTAAATGTGTTTTCCTTTAATTTATTCCATGGGGGACAAAAGCAGATGCTCTTAATTTATATATATAATTTGCATTAATTGTTAATTCTTTTTTGTTCTTTTGAAATGAAAAGTTGCTTTATATAGTTTATGGGGGTTGCATGCGCATGATATTCTTACCGTAGTATCCAAAACTAAAAAAGGGGTTAATAACTCAAATTACGAACAGTCGCATTTATACTTTTTTAGGAAGTGGTCAAGAAAATTCTTTGATCATATTCAGATAAATTTATACTGCTTCTGAACGTCTTTGGCGAGGAGCATGCAAATACAGTTCTTGGAGATGACACGCACGGGAGCCACACCAGCCACTATGGAGGACTGACGCGAGAGGCTTCTCCCTTAATCCGAGTTGGAAGATGACTCGTTAATTCTTCTAATTTTTAATTTATCATCTACTTATATATATATATATATATATATATATATATATATATATTAAATTTAATGATAAGTAAAATTATTATATGATAATAAGTATTAAACAAAAAAGATTCAACCTATATCAAAAATGAATATTGCTGAAATAATGATATTAAGATGATATGTAATCATATTATAATAAATAAAATATGTAATAAAAATATTAAATATAAAATATGAGTCATATCGATTAATAATAATATAAGATAATGAATATTAAAATGATTTGAACACATAAAATAGAAAGGATCCGATTAAAAATATTTGAATATATTATAATAAGAGAAGTAGAAAGAAATTATTATAATATACTCAAATATTTTTGAAAGATATTTTTAAAAAGAATTTGTATGATTTAGATAAATTATAATATATTTGAAAGATAAATATACAGTATGATTTAGAGAAATTATAATTATAAAAATAATTTATCTAAAATTATTTGGAATGGAAATAAAATCTTTTTATAGTGAATCTTAGTTAATTTTGAGATTAATGTTAAATTAGGTAGAGTTGAAAATGACAAATAAAATGTTTTTAGTTATATTTTTTAATTTGTGAATTTTTAATTTTAAAATATTATTTTATTCGTGTAGCAGACAAGACTCATAATTCACAAGAGGACGTCTTCTTCGTAGCTGCAAATATTAGGGATTAAATTTTTTTAATTCATTATTTAAAATTGATTTTCTCTTAAATTATTTTATTCTATTTTTCAACATAAATATTCTAATTTCTTCCTGTCTGCAAACTATGGATAATATGTTTTAGATAAAATTTGGCAAAAAAAAAAAAAAAAGAATACACTATGCTCATGTACCTGTGCTTTACACTATGGTGCCAATAAGATTCCCCGAATGCTCAGGCATAAATCGAACTCTCCGTCCATCCGTTTCCCATTTCCTTCTTGTCGACAATGGAACCCTCTCCTATCTTTCTCTACATTTATCCATCAGCACTGTCTCCGGCTAGGCGTTGAGCTTGCCACTCGGTTCGGTGACACCACTCGAGCGCTAGCCGGCGACCTCCAGCCGCGGGCCACTATAGGCGACTCTGTCCGGCTGTGTTTTTCGCCTCTATTTCGCAGCCAAAGCAAGCCGCAGCTGCTGGCACTCTGAGCTCAGACCACGTGGCGGAAACCCTTGCTGGCACGGCCGTTTACTCAGTCAGCAATTCTAACAACGAGTTCGTGCTCATCTCCGATCCTGATGGAGCCAAGTCAATTAGCTTGATATGCTTTCGCCAAGAAGACGCTGAAACCTTTCTCGCTCAGGTTAGTACCTGCATAAACTTCTTTTTACTGCACAGATACGCGTATGTCAATGTATACGTGTAAATTGTGGTGGTTTTTCCTTCTTTTGTGTTGACAATTTTTTTTCTTTTAAATTTGATTAGGTAGGGTTGCGTAGAAGATAATTGCGTAGTCAGGCTAAGGTTGTGCCTATTACTCTGGATCAGACACCTATCTATTACGACATGTCTATGCATTGTAAATTTTAAGTTTAAATGCTGATATAGGATGAGCCTTTGCATACTGGAGCACTAAATCGGGTGATTTGGGTTATATAATACCATGGAGAGTGAAATGACTTCTATGTATAAGTTTCATAGACTTTTTCCGTTGCACTTAGAGTAATAAATTTACATTTAAAGAGTTATCTTATCACTGAAAGTAGTACATTATTTAGTTTAAATGTTGTTTTAATAATTTATAGGAATGTTGCTATTAGGCTATGAAATTTCTTTAGAGACATTAATTAATAACTAAATTCGGTAGCTGCGCTGTTGACTTTAGGGTTGCATTATCCTTTTGCTTGCTGTAAGTTTGACTGTAATTTTGTTGTGCTATTCAAATTCAAGCCATTATTCATTACCCTGCAGATGGTTGTTAATTTGTTTGCTTTCTTCATGTATTTTAACAGTGCATTTTACTTTACTTCTTGATTTTATAGGTATACATGTTGAAAGTCGAGGGAATTATATTTCGGTTTTTGCTGGATCCAGTTCAAATAAAGAATGCATTAGAGGTCAGTTATGAGTTAGTTACTAAAAGTACTGCTTCTCATAATAGATCCAAAAGCAACAACAATAAAAGAACTTTGTGATGTTATTATGTTTGCTTGTAGCTATATAATGTTACAATGAATAAGTTTCCAGTTTGGTTTGCAACCATTGATTATGTTGGATCAAACGATGTCTTTGTGAAATGACTAGAGTACTTGCACGGGCTTTCATTTTAATTTATTTTCTTCTTTACTTATTCATGCAATCATGCTATTGATCGTCCTGAGCTTGCCATCCTATGAGTTCCAAGGGGTCCCATATTAGTATTATTATGACTTCCATCAGTGTGTATAGAAAGCAGTGAAGAGGAGGAGGGTGTTTGTCATGTAGGAACGAGATAAAATTCATAGGTCTACTTGTCATTTGGACTGTTGGAAGAAGAGAAGCTTTAATGAAATCATACCTCTGCAGATCTGCTAGAATTTATGATTAGCATCATTGTAGTGACTCATATATAGTGTTTGAAGATGAAGTTTTCATATTTACATTATTTTTATGAGCTGAACTACATTAGAGTAATACTGATAATTGTCTTTTTGTGTTCATCAGCTGAAAGCTGCTGACATCAAGCGCGGGTTTGTTGGAGTTCCTGTTTTCCATGTATGCTATGAAAATTGTTGTGAGAATCATGTCCAGAAAAGCTCAGATGCCGGTGATTCCATAATGCATTACATAGATGGTCATATATGCACATTCGTGCACTTTGTACTGGAACATGCATGATGGGGTTGACTTGACTGCATCCCAATATGTATATTTTTTTTTTCATATTGTCATGTGATTCAGCTAGAGGGGCCATCTAGGTGGCTAGTATCAGTGGTTCAACTAGGTTTCATTATAGGTTGTAATCAAGCTAAGTCCAAGTAATTCATAAGTAGTTTGACTCATTTATACCTTTATTTCTTTGTATTATTCATGGATACATATCTTTTGTGGGTGTGAATATTTCATATTCCAGATTGATGTTATCTCATGAACTCCGTATCTGCAGTCAGATCTTCATGCTGTGAAGAAGAAAAACAAGCGTTAGTGCCCAATATATTTCCAGAAGGTGTGTTTGACTAGTTAAGCTCCATAGATGTTATTGAATTTTCTCAGCACACATCATTTCTAAGATTTAGTTATAAGTGGATTGATCACTTGCTATGTTCTTCTTGCTTTGCAGGAAGATGTAGAAAAAGAACTGTCAAAAGTTTAAAGGACATCAAGAGGGCTGAGTCTTTCTCAACATATCTTGGTATCAGATCTGGCATCATTTCTTTTCATTTGGTTGTCTCATTTAGAAAAGTTTGATATCTCAAGATCTAGAAACATGAATCCATTGGCACCCAGACATACAATTACATGCCAGCACACTTGTGTGAACACTCACAAACAGCCACATCTGAGGATGCATTTTGTTTTCATTTATCATGCAGAAGACCATATATTCATCTCGATCATAGTTAGAGATGAAATTTTCAAGATACTGCGATGTTTTAAAGACTATGGTGGGGAATACAAGTATAAATCGATTGTAACTAAGGCATTAAATATTAATGAAATTACAGACCATTTTTTGAAAGGAAAAAAAATTGCATTTTGGAATTTATGAGCCAGTCACTGAATTTAACCCCTTAATGGACTGAGATGATGTGTGTTTTCTCAGTTTGGCTATCTAATAGAAAATTAGGATTAACTACTTAAATGATCACATCTTGCATTTTGAAATGAAAATTATATGACAAAACTAAAGAAATCATTAGGTTGATGGTATAAAGTCCACTGAGTTGATACACCATGCTTTCAACCCTAAAATTTTTCATTAATGGATAGTATTTGAGCTTGTATATATACCTCTATTTGATTGAATTTGTTTGAACAGGTGGGAAGTTTAGAGGATGTTCTGAGAAAAATGGAGGTAATGGATCTGATTATGGGATCAATTATACATTTCTTAGAAAGAAGTTGGAATTTAAATTATGCTCTTTTGTCTGGTGTAGATGAGTGAGAAGAACTTAGGCTGGGAAGATCTGATTTTCATTCCACCTGGTAAAAGTCACTCTCTACACATTCAACAGGTAGTTAAAGCATGATGCATCAGTTGAATTACTCCAGCAAACCGCATGAAAAGGATAAAAAAGCAGAAACTATATTTTGGATGTTTCCATGATTGTAATGAAGCAGGTTGGCCATCATAACTAAAGCTAATTGCTTCCTTCTCTCCCTTCTTTTATTTTATTTTGTTCCCTATGACATGCACCTAGATATAAGGTCTTACGTGCGCAGTTTGTAATTCCTTTCACAGATGTGGTTTGGAGTAGCCTGAGATATAAAGAACATCACTTTCAAAAAGAATAAGATAAGAGAATGGACTAACTTCCAATTCAGTAAAAGAGGTCAGTGAAATGCTATTACTGAATGATTGACTTCTGCGAACTTACTGCACTAAAACTGAATGATTGACTTCTGCGAACTTACTGCACTCTCTGAACTTACTGCACTATCTGTACAGTGTCAAATGGGTGATGCTATGAAATTTATTCCGATTGTCATGATTTCATCACTTTATGAAATAGCAATTTTTCCAAACGTTTCTCCTCGCATAGAAAACGCTGTTAAAATTATGAATGATTTTGGCGGGCATTAAGAATTAATCTTTAAATGGAATTGTTGGAGCCACTTTTGATCAGTGTTCTCCAGTAATCCTTCCATTACCTTTATTGTTGAGGTAGTTTCGGTTGGTTTATGTCGGCTTAACAGTGTAGTATTTAGAATACCTGAATCACTGCGTCTAATTACTAGAAATTTCTACCAATGTTGGTAAGAACGTAATTATTGAAGATTTGCAATAGCAACCTCTGTGGATGTTGGAGGTGGGATCACTAACATTGGTATTGAAGGAGCGAAAAAAGCAAAGTGCGTCAACGCATAATTTTACTAGTTTTGTGTGATTTTTAGGCTTTTGATGTTATGATTTTCTCTACTTGTCCTGCTCTTTTATAATTATTGTTATTATATTATAATTGTTTATTATTATTTTAAGTATTATTTTTTTTCCAGGGTGTATTATTTTCGTCTTTTTCAGAAGAAGGAGAATTTGAACTGGAGTCTATTATTTAAATTATATGTACATTTACTATTAGGTTATGTCATGGTGTGTTTCTTTCTTTTTGTTGGAATTAAGTTATTAACTGTATAAATATAATTCTAGAAATAATAAAACTTTGATTTCATCTGAAAAGAATAAATAAAAATAAAATGATATGATATCTAATTGATCCAATTGGCAAAATGAGTTAGGATTTAATAATATATTTAGAGGTAACTTTTGATGTTTAAGTTGAGCATAAGAGTCTATTCTTAAACTTGTTTGAGGAGATATTATTTCATTAGATGCGTAAACTTGTGAGGGTATCCTTGAACCGAATTAATAATAAATAAATAAAAGGGTTGGAGATAGATAGAGCCATTAATAAGAAGCAAAACAGCAGCAATTCATCCTCAAATTAAAAATGCATTTGGGATCCACCTCTAATAATCCGAGCTCTCATAATCAAGTGTCATCAAATAGTGATTAGAAATAAAATAAATGGAAGGTGAAGAAAAGAAAGAGTGGGGAAAAAAGGTTCCTTCTGTGCCATGCGGTTTTGATATAATGCTTAGAACTCTGCGAGAGGCACAGGAAAATAAAGTTCGAATTCACAGAAATCCAACACGACATGGGTAGCTAGTTGCTGGTGATTCTTCAATTGATATTATAAATGAAAGTAGTTTTATTAGTGGTGTTGGAAGACTAATTGCAATTCAAGTCATAATCACAACTGAGAATTCTAATTCTAAATACGTAATCACGATCTAAATAAAGTAATTAATTACTTGAGATTCTATATGTGTCCACCACAATATATACTTTTGTACGCAATCAAAATGTTATTATCTTGTGTCAAAATACAGTAAAGTCATTATTGTAGTCAATATTTTGCACATCTAAGACAAACTGGAGCCTTGATAATTAATCACATGTCAAGTATTGTTGTTGACTTAGTAATGAATTTCGATTATGAAAAATAAATTAGACATTGATATCGAAATTGTTATATTTTACCATACTTGGAGTTTTTTAGTCGGTGTAAAACATGATCTGAAATCATTTAGATGAGTTGTGAAAATACTGATATCTTACCTAAAGCTGTTTTTAATATCATCAATTAAGATTTGGAACTTTAAAAAGAGGAAATTATTATTATATTAAATTTTAAAAATGAAAAGTTCTAACGGACGAAAGCGACATTTCATTGCATGTAGGAAGTTGACGAACCTCCCATAGACTTGTTGCCTGGGCTGCTTTGCTGCTAATTCTGTAATTACATTCCTAACCCTACTACTCTCAATCTTTTTTTTTTAACGATTTTTCAAATAATTACCTTAAAAATAATTATTAAAAACGTTATTTCAAATAAAATATAATTATAAAATAATTATTTTAAATAAATATAAATAAATTAATATAAAAATAAATTAAATAAGAAAAAAGTTTGTTATAATCACTATCATTTTAAGATTAAAATTTTTATTTTTCATTGATTTAATTTAATTTTAAATTTATTTTAAATTTTATTTCTTAATTAGTGCTTTTATATTAGAAAAAAATATTTTTTTTAATCATTAGTTTTTATTTTTAATAAATTCTTCTTATTGCAATAACAACTATGGACTTTTACCAATATTTTTAAACCAAACTGGTTAAAGAACCGATAAAAAAAGAGGGTCAGATGGTCATATGTTCGACCAGAGTCGAATAGGTTAAATCAGAAAAAAAATTGGTATATATATATATATAAGTATATAATTTGACATTTATTATATATATGATGAAAATAAATATAATTTGATATTTATTATTTTTTATTAAAAATAAAAAGTTTAAAAATTTTAAAAAAATTCTGATCCGATCGAATTAGAAAATTGGCCTGATTTGATCGGTTCATCAATTAACCGACCGGTTAGAAATAGATTTTTGAGAACTGATCGAATTGATCCATAGTTCTGTTCTCGATTTGGCCTGTCCGGTCCTGTTTTAACAATTATGACTTTTAGCTCAAAAAAAATTAATGGACTTCTAGCTCATGATATTGAATTGCAAATTCAAATCTCAATTAAAATTAAATAAAAAAAATCACTTTCGCTCAAAAATCCATATTGTCATTTTTTATCATGTCTTAAATGTATCTTGATAGTAATTAGAAATCAATTCATGGCTTAAAATGTTGATGAGACCTCATCCTTTTATTAATTTATTTTCTATAAACAACAAATCTTTTTAGGTTTAAAGTTGAGAACTCAAATGAGTTTTTATTATTGGTATGGACATTTATTTTTAGATCAACCAAAAATTAAACTAATTAATGGTCTAATCTAATTTTTAAGCCAAATAAACATTTTATGAGGGGGCATACTAGGAATTTTGAAAAGATAAATTTAGAACTAGTTAAACCGAAAAAAAATCGATATACATATATAAGTATATATAATTTGACATTTATTATATATGAGATGAAAATAAATATAATTTGATATTTATTATTTTTTATTAAAAATTAAAAAATAAAAAAAAAATTATGACATGATCGAATCGCAGTTCACCGATTATCCGACCGATTTATCGGTTTTTAGGGAAGGGGTTTTTGGGAACTGACGGAACAGTTTATAGTTTGATTTCTGATTTTTTTAGTTCGACCGGCCAGTCCAATCCGATTTTAACAACTATGACTTTTAGCTCAAAAAAAATTAATGGACTTTTAGCTCATGATATTGAACTGCAAGTTCAAATCTCAATTAAAATTAAATAAAAAAAATCACTTTCTCTCAAAAATCCATATTAAATGTATCTTGATAGCAATTAGAAATCAATTCATGGCTTAAAATGTTGATGAGACCTCATCCTTTTATTAATTTATTTTCTATAAACAGCAACTCTTTTTAGGTTTGAAGTTGAGAACTCAAATGCGTTTTTATTATTGGTATGGACATTTATTTTTAGATCAACCAAAATTTAAACTAATTAATGGTCTAATCTAATTTTTAAGCCAAATAAATGATTTATGAGAGGGCATATTAGGAATTTTGAAAAGATAAATTTAGAATTATTTGGAACCAAACTAACAGTATGAGAAAGAAGTAAAGCTTTTATCATCTCCTGCCTTTTTATCTTCAAGGCAAGGAATTGAAGAAAAAGGCTCTATATAAATGCCACATGGAGCTCCATAATTGGTCTCCCACCTCTTTTGAGTTCTAAACACTACGCCCTCAAAATCCTTTAAAAAATATAGTAATCTTCATGATTAATTACTATAAATAAATTTAAAATTTGAGAACGTTGTTAATATATATATATGCTAAGCAAAGTTCCCTTTTGAGGTAGGGATTCAGCCTTCAAAAAATGATGAAGGCCACTCCTTCAAAATCTTTAATTATTAGAATCAATTTAGTTTGTCTTGCTTTCTTTCTTGTTATCTATGCTACTCTTCTTCTCCGGCCATCTTCTTCTGTCCATTTTGAAAATTCAGCTTCACTTGTTAGGTGCTCATTGCGCGAGTGCCATCACAAGGTAAGGTGAGCTTAATCATTGTATTTATTTTCAAATTTTTAAACTAGAAATTTCAACATTAATTCTTTAATCTCTAATTTTATTTTTTTTGTTAATTAGTCTCTGATTAGATTCTGGAAGTGATTCTAGTACTACTTTTTTTTTTTTTCATTATCCATTTGGCAAAACTTGAATTTTGTAGATGGAAAATGGTGTCAAAATGAAAGCAGTATTGGAAGAGGCTAAAGTAAATACACTAAAGCCAAGAGGAAACATGACAAAGATTGAAGTTCCAAGCTTCATGAACAAAATGGGTAAAAGAATGAAGATTGGAATGGTAAATTTTGATGAAAATGATGTTAGTGATTGGAAAATAAAACTATGAGTATCCAATTTGAAAAAGTGTCTGAGTATTTTAAATGGGAAGATTTATTTCCTGAATGGATTGATGAAGAAGAAGAGCTTCAAGGTACATCTTGTCCAGAGATACCAATGCCAGATTTTAAAGCTTATAACGAAATGGACATTATAGTGGCAAAATTGCCATTCAAATTCCCCCAAGAAATGTGGAATAGAGAGGTGTTGAGGCTTCAAATTCATCTTGTAGCAGCAAATTTGGCAGTGAAAAAATGGAGAAGGGATTGGAATTGGAGAAGTAAAATAGTGTTTTGGAGCAAATGCAGGCCAATGTTGGAATTGTTTAGATGTAATGACTTAGACAAGAAGATGATTGGTGGTTCTATGAGCCAGAAATGTCAAAGCTTGAACAGAAGGTTTCATTGCCTGTTGGGTCTTGCAGGTTGGCTATGCCTTTGTGGGCACAAGGTATGCTTCCAAATGAATCCCAATCCCTTTCTTGTCTTTTAAATTAAAAAAAGACAACAAATAATTCTCGCGCCAGATAGGGGTCGAACCTATGACTTTCTGCTTAGGAAACAGACGCTCTATCCACTGAGCTACAGGCGCTTATTGATAAATTTTTAAAATCTAATAAATTATAAAGTAAGTTAATCGACAGCATGACTAAAAAAAAAAAAATGTATGGGAGGACAAGTGGCTAAAGAGTGACAAAGCAACTAACATGTGATAGTAAAAGATTTAGCTACGTGCACTTAAGATAAAATTTTTGCTTGCTAATTATGGATGTTGTAGTTGTGTTTTAGTTGTCTCTTTTTAAAAATGTATATATAAGTATCACTAGACATCATCATCATTTCTTGGTATTTTAGTTAGCTATGAGAGATAAAAAAAAAAAAATCAATTAATTAGATAATAGTTTAATGAGATGATAGAGGATGGATGATCTCAAAATCAAAACAATGAAAATTCAATTTCATCTTATTTTTATGAAACAATTTAAATATGTGAGGCTAATTAAGATATTTGATAAAATTAAAAATTAAATTTTAAATATTGAATAATATGAGTATTGAAAATTTTAAATTATAAAATTATTTTAAAAAAATTATAATGAAATCTACGACCTCTTAAAAATTCAAAGCATAACAAAGACACCAAAAGGAGAAGCTTATGCTACAGTTCTCCATTCCTCAGAATCTTACGTTTGTGGAGCCATAGCACTTGCTCAAAGCCTCCGCCAATCAGGAACAAAGCGCGACCTTATCCTTCTTTTGGATAAATCCATCTCCATACTCAAACGTGAAGCTCTTGTTGCAGCCGGGTGGAAGATCCTAATCATTAAAAGAATTTGAAACCCGCGAGCAGAAAAAAATTCATGCAATGAATACAACTATAGCAAATTCAGACTATGGCAGCTCACTGACTACAATAAATTATTTTCATAGATTCAGACATTATAGTTTTACGCAATCTTGACGTTCACTTTCATTTTCCTCAAATCACAGTTGCAGGAAATGATATTTGGATATTTAATTCTGGGATTATGGTAATAGAGCCATCAAATTGCATATTTAAAATATTAATGGACCGAAAAGAAATAATTTCCTATAATGGAGGTGATCAAGGATTTCTTAATGAAGTGTTTGTTTGGTGGCATAGAATACCAGGAGGAGTCCATTTTTTAAAGAATTTTTTGGCTAATACTACACTTGAAGCAAGTGTGAAGAATGAGCTATTTGGAGCTGACCCACCAAAAGTTTATTCAATACATTATTTGGGATTAAAACCATGGAATTGTTACAGAGATTATGATTGTAACTGGAATATAGGAGATCAAAGGGTTTATGCAAGTGATGTTGAACACAAAAGATGGTGGAAATTTCATGATGGAATGGATGAGAAATTGCAGAAATTTTGTGGGTTAACGAAGCAGAGAAAAATAGAGTTGGATTGGGATAGGAAGATGGCTAAAAATGCAGGGTTCAGTGATGAATATTGGAAAATAATTATTACAGATTCTAGACATATAAATTTTATCGCTTAGACAAGTTAATTGTTAGTAGAATTTTTATCCGTTTTCCTTTCTCTCTCTATATATATTTCATTATTTTGTATCTTAATTGAAAGTTATAACATGGAATGTTTCTTCATACAAGTTATATATGAATAGCTTGCTATTAAGTAATCCATGAGAACTTTGAAATTTTTTATTTTTCTTTTGTTTAGAGATGAAAGTTATATATGTAGTTTATTAGAGTGTGGATTTTCCAAGAAATAATTTAACCAATTGTATATAAACTTATATGTGAAATCTCAATTCAATGAAATCTCTTCTCAGTGAATACAGGATTAATAACTTTTTAACTATCTAACAGTTAATAACTGATAGTAACTCAACGCTATGATGCAGATTTTGAGAATAAAAAAGCTAACAGCTGTATCAAAAAATTAAACCAAATACCCACTTAATAAATACTAAATGTTGTTAAATTTAATTAGTGTTGCTAAATTTGATTTAGGAAGAAAAAATACATCATCCATTTGCTATATGCTATTTTAAGGTCATATAATTTAGACTTATATATAATATATATGCCTATCATAGACAGTATGGTGCTGAATTTTTTGAAGCTAAATAGGCAATAACAGTGATTACATTTATAAATAGAAAGGTAAACATATTATTTAACTCCCAAGTGGGATAATTAATCAATCAATAATATTTTAGCTTTTTTTAGGAAAATAATCTATTAGTTTGAAGTTAAGCTACTGTATTATTTGGATTTAAAAGGGATTAAGCAATAAGAAAATGAAATAATCGCTTAAATTACAATTTTTGCTTATAACTTCAACAACTAACATCAATATTAGATCATTAATAATTTTCTGATCTTTGGTCACCATCATCAAAGAAGGTATAGAAAGAGTCACAGAACAATAAAATGGTGGGTTGCAAAGCAATAACTAATTATTAATTCAACCACAATTAGGTTTAATTATCTCTGATTAGCCAATTAAAATAATTATCTTCTGGGAGTGGGTACAGAGAAAGAAAATTATATGTATTGGATAGTTTGAATGATGTATATAAGTTTAATTCATCATTTCTTGCTTGGATCATTTTCAGTTTTCCATTAATTAACATGTGCTTGAACTTTGTTTTTCTACTTGGAAATAATTATTATGTTCTTGCACGAATTTGAAAAGCTATATAACATGAATGATGATTATGTTTTGTTATATATGGAGTCGGAATCAAAAAAATTTAATTAGGGTTGTCAAAATTAATATAATAATAAGTTGAAGATCAAATTAAAAAAATTTAAGGGATTAATTAATTTAAAGATTTTAAGAGATCAAGAGTGAAAGTTAATATAATAACAAATTAAAGGATGACCTTATTATTAAATTGATGGAAATTTTCATAATATTAATAGATAAAATGAATAGAAATTGAAATCCTTCAATCTTTCCATTCTTAACCAACTAAAACCTACAAAAATGACTCGACTATATGCAGATTTGGGCTTTTGAGACCATTTGATCACAATCTTATAGTCCTCTCTTTGGGCTTCTTAAGAAAGAAAAAGAAGTTGTAACAAGTGCCCAACAGCCAAAACTGGTCCAAACTTAGAGGTTAATGCAAAAATGGCCTCCCCAAATTCCCAAACACTCGCACTTCTTCTGCACTTTGTCACTTGGGATTTTCTGTTTCCAAAATCTTCTCTTCTCTTCTCTTGGCAATCCAAGGGTGCCTGCTATGGTTACTTGAGAAAAACTCAAGTAAACTTTACTTGAGTTTGAAATAGTTATTTTTAAGTTGGCTATAGTAAATTTAATATTGATTACCGGGTGAATAAGTTTTTCTTTTATTTTTCTCATTTATTTTCTATTTCATCTTCTTTCTGCCCTTATTATTTGGTACTACACCATATTTCTTTCTCCATCATTTTTTCCTCTTTCATCATTTCTTTTTGGCCTTACTAATATATATATATTAATAATTTGTAAATATGTGCCGACTCGAAGATTTTTATGCCGAGTCAAATATGTATATATATTTACTATTAAATAAAGCTAAACCGCAGTGCCGGTTTCTCAGCCCAATCGGACCGCTTTAATCGGTAACAATTCGCTACAGTATTTTTACTATTTTGTAATATTAAATATTAAAAAATTTTACATAAATATGTGCCGAGTCGAAATGATTTTGGTGCCGAATTATAATATTTTCTTTGCGTGTCGGTAAACAAGAGCCAGAATGCTGAGTCGGCATTAAAAATGTCTATTGCGACTCGGCATTGGGCCTTGGCATTGCCGAGTCGGCAACAAATGCCATTGTGCGACTCGGCATTGGGCCCTTGGCCTTGCCGAGTCGGCATGATGGTCACTGTGCCGACTCGGCATGAGTGGCCTTGGCCTTGCCGAGTCGGCATAGTGACCATCATGCC
>CANXYC010201423.1:0-19908 GCA_948193065.1 Aleurites moluccanus | reverse complement strand
GGCTAACTAGGCCGCTGGGAGTGATTTTGTGGAGTTTGTGAATAAGGTGAGTCTATATATATATGTTTGATGCATAAACATTCATAAGTCATGCATTTATGCATATGAAATGATAAACTTGCTTGAAAACCATTAATGATCATCATTTAGGCAAATTTGCCAATTTGACCTAAAATGGAGCCACCGAAATACCTAATTTTGGCACAAACTTTGATTGGCTATAAAATACATTCTAAAAGGCTTTTTGACCTGAAACCAAGCCCAATCATACTATATATATAAATGCACTTGATATTGGTATACAGAAATTGTTGTGCATATATTGAATTCAAGGCAAACCAGAAAGTGCCTAAAAAATAAAAACGGAGCCGTAATTTGGGAGCCAGTTGCGGCAGCGCAAACTGGACTCCGGCGGGCAAAAATATGAAAATATACCAAACCCTTTCTGGGTTTATTATTGATATAAATCATTATATAAGTCCTATTTGAGACTTATTTTGATATATTTATGCTATATGAGACATTTGCATATAATATGCTATAATGGGACTACTTCGATGGTGTAGAAATAAACCATCGGCTGTGATCACATATATAATCCACACGTAAATAAGCCAATGGAAATCAATAACAATATCAAGTATGCATTAAGAACATTTCGATATAATGGTTTTCGATACACGGGTTTACTTATCAATCAGTACACAAAAGGCATTTCAATATCAATAGCAATCAATGAATATGGATAAATTTCAATCTTTAGGAAGATCAAAGAATGATCAATAATAATAAACTGGCATTTAATTAAGAAGGAAACATAATTATTAGGTCAACAAATCAAAACGTGAGTATGCATAATGATGTATACATTACTCACCTTAGCTTATAACTTGAACATTTCCCTTTTTCCTTTATCGTTGGTTATTTGCCTTATTTCTTATGGTACCCATCACATCGCTTATTCATTCTTGACTCTACATATCCAATTAATTTCAATTTAGATACTATTTAATATAAACGTACATTAGTTATATTTATATTAAAGGAAATTTCTCAAATTTTCAAGTTACTAGGATTTTTCTGTGCAAAATTCTTTACTGACAGCCTATATTTCATCACTCATATTTCTCTCTAAAATTATCCAATTGCTTCAATTCTTATTCCTAATTAAACTTAACATATAAGGTTCTAACATATCCAAATTTCACATTAAAATAATTACTACCCAATTTATGGTGTTAATTTAAACTTAAGCCTATAACCAGCCCTGCTATCCTTCATTTTGCCTGAAATCCTATTCTAGCAGATTCTGTTCTTTTGCTAATAACTTAATTAATACTTAACCAATTACTGAAATTCCTTTTCCTATTGAAAATAGACACATTAAATTATAACATATTCAAATTTTAGAATTTTTGGATTACTGTATAATTATTAGTGAATTTTCAAAGCTAAATCACTGCCCTAAAATCTCTATCCAGACAAAACCTGTTTCTATGCCTATAATTAATTCTGTACTCATAAAATTTCAAAACCATTTTACTGTTATTTTGATAACATATAAATTAAAATATTTCATGTTTAATGCTTTCTCTAATTTAAAATTTAAGATCCTTATATTAATACAATTATGTAAACTATGTTTTGTTAAATAGTCGTTCCGGGCAGTATATACTTATGAACTAATATCTCATAAACCACAATTTCAATTGCAAAAACCTTTTATATAATTATATATAAGACATAATAAATACTTTTCATGTTAAATACTTCTTCTAATTATGTCTCTATCATTATATATAATAAAAATATAGTAGCATTTTCTAGAAAATCTAATTCCAGGTCAATTATAGTTTTTATCCAATAACTCTTTCCTCACTTCGAATTTTCCAAATTTCTTTTACAGAAATTTAATTAACATATTTATATACAACTTTTATGTTTTAACCATCCTTAAATTCAGTATTTAAAATTTTGGAATAATAGCCACAAATTACTGCCATCAAACAGATTCCAGAAACTATATAAACCCTAGCTAATTTTTTATATTTTTAACTTAATTACCTCAATTATTTGCCAAATCAAACCTTAGAACTATTAAATACAATCAAATAACTAAGTTTAGGAGGATTTACCTTAAACTTAAATCATGGAATTCCTTCTCCTTTTTGTTCCACCAAACAGCTTACATAATCTCCATCAATTTCCTCTTCTTCCTCTTCTTTTTCTCATCTCTTCCTATCAAATTTTTGGTTGATTTTCTTTGGAAAGGTTGGAAGTATATTCTAGTGCTCTCTTCTCTTTTGGGTTTTGGCCACTCCTTCTCTATAATAGCCATTCTTTCTTTCTTTTCCATACACCAAGACCAATTTGAATTTAATGAAGAAAATAGAAAAGTCTAGATTTTCCACATGTTAAATTCCTATTGATATAAAAGAAAAAATCACTTAATAAATAAAAAATCACCTTTTTAATCCTCATGGCCGACCACCCCTTCTTGATTTCTCTAGAATTTTTGTTTGATTCAATTGGTGGGTCCCACATCTTTGTTTAATTGCACTTTTGACCCAAAAATTTTCTTATTTGTATTTTTGACCCCAAAACTTTTTGTAATTTATTCTGTCTATTCTATTTAGATTCAACCCCAAGTTTGGGGAGTGAAATACCCTATTTTAAGTTATTCTATCTTTTAAAAATAGTTCTGGATCATTTCTGGATCCCAGACAGTTGATTTCCAAAATTACCCCCAAAGTTGCCTTTATTTACAATTTTGCCATTACTCTCATTTTCAGTGTTCCAAAATATTTTTCAACTCTTTCTATTCATCATAATTTCATATAAAATTAACTTATTTCATCCCCCCAAGTCTGGGTAAAAAATTCTTAAATTAGCCGGACTGTTATTTTTCCAGCAGTGTTCTCGATACCGATGATTTCCGGAAAAGTTTTGCATTTGCTTCCTAACTGTATCTCTAAAATTATTTCCCATCATTTCAAGGCTTTTAAACCATAAACTGAGAATAACATCATGCATATATGATGGGGCTTCCTATGGTATTATATTGGAAAATTCGGCCAAAGCACCAATTTGAGGTAAATTGTTGCTTTGTTTGATTTTATATTTGATTTAAGGTTATTAGATGTTAGTTAGATTGGGTAATATATTTAATTGCATCAATTGATGTATATAGTATTTTTTCCCAATTTTCAAACTTTAAACCTAAGCTGTATAATTTGATTTTGTGAAATTAGATTAGTATGTATAAATTGAGTGTAGAATAAGTTAATTGATGAGTAATTGATGGTTGAATTATTGTAGAAAATTTAATTGAAGAAAATTGCACATTTTGCCTACTTTGAGGAATTTAAAGAAATTGGTGGCAAACTGTCACGACCTGCTCGCATGCCGCGACGGTCCTAGGGTGCAGGAGATGTCGAGGCGACCAGCACCTGTATAACCCATCAATCTCATCAATACAATCTCATACTATACTGCAGCGGAAATGTCATGATCCATTTTCGGATCGCGACGGTCCTAGGGTGCGGGGGATGCTGAGGCGACCGGTACCCATAGAATTCATTAATCACATCAATCCTATAACAATATTGCAGCGGAAACATATCTATAACCAATATTGCAGCGGAAACCCATCATCAATCAATAACAACATATATAACCATTCACTCACATAAATACTGTTCATTGTCACTCTGTCATTCATTCTGTAACTTTCATAATCTTATACATTTATACTTCAAAATGTCTCATACACTTACATAAACAATATGTCTATACCATTATACAATACCTATGGAGCATCTAATATACATATATAAAGATACAGTGTTAAAATTAATTACACTGTCTTTATCAGACTGCAGAATTCCTTGGAGAAACAAGAACCAGGAATCTACCTCCTACTCTGCACCTGCAGAGGGCAAACACTGAGAGGGTGAGTATATATGATACTCAATGAATCTATATGCATCGCCAACAAATATAAGGTTAATGGAAGGCTCAATAATATCAAAAGCTCAATATAAACAATTACAAAACATAATGAAAGAAAGTGCCAGAATAGGCCAATATAGATATCATAGGATCAGTAAAAATAAGAAAAACAGATAAAAGGATGGATTGTATGAAATTATACAATCTCCAGTAATCCGTATGGACCATATGTGAACATATAGGTCTCCAGTATATCAATATCAGTAGCATAAGACTGATCAGGTCTTATGGCTAAGACCATAACCCTTCCTAGTTAGGGTACCAATAATACAAAGTTCACAAAGCCGATAATATTTTTCCACTACCCTGTCGGATCGATAGCTCTGTTATGACGTATTAGGATCAATATCAAGAACAACATATCAGTGGATACCATTATGCAACAAGGGCATCCTCTAGCTCAATAGGCTCAATTTCAATCAATCAATAAAATCAATAGAATCGATAACAAGACAAGTATCAATAACTCATTAGAATCAAATTAATGAGCATAACATCAATAAGACATCAATAATAATCAATTAAACAATGACTAAAGGTCTAACGACTAAAAATGAGAACAAACATATTTTGGTCATTTACGGCCAAAAAGTTGACGCAATTGGCATGCCATTGTCGCGGACGACGGTGGCATTCAAATGGTTGGCCTACGGATTTTTCAGCATGAATTTGGTGCAATATCAATATTTGCCCCAAATATCAATGAACAAGCATATTGAAAGCAATTTATAGGCAACAACCACAACTCAATAATCTTCAACGATTGAACCAAATAGACAAGGAAACACAGGTCAACAATATGAACAAAAACTAGGCAAATTGTACAAATTAGGGTTCGGCCAAGAACCCTTTTTCACAATTGGATTCCAAAGTTCATTATAACAATTTAGACAAGTAATTTGATACATAGTAGACTCACCTAACACTCCAAATCACCAAATACAACGAATTTGCTACCCAACTCCTCAATCCTTGGTTTAGGCCAAAATCAGTGACTTTCTCCAAACGAGTTTTCTACAACGAAACGAACATCAATTAAACATTGATTAATACCCAATTGACTTATTCTAAAGCCAATTTACACATCCTAATCCATATACTCAATTTCAAAACTCACAACTTTAATTTAGGGTTAGAAAATTGAGGAAAATTGTTTAATGCATCAATTGATGCAATTAAACAATTTACCCAATCCTATTATCATTAAAACAACCTAATTAAATCATAAAAACCAATAAACAAACAACTTACAAAATTTTTCCCAAATGGCCGAAATCCACTCTTGCTTGTTCTTCAATTTTTCTTAAATTTTTATGGTTGATTTTGGTAGTTTAGTGTTTGTATGGTTTTAGAATCAAGTTTTCTACAACTTTTCTTCACAAATCAATGGAAGAAAATCAATTGGAAAGAAAGAAATGGAGCTACGGATGGAGGAGAAGGAAATCAGAAAAATTTGGCCAAGTTTTTGCATATATAATAAGACAAAATTGGCAAATTACCCTTTTGGTCCTCCAGCTTTCCAAAATTTACTTTTGGTCCTTTTTCGCTCGGTAATTCATTTCGATAATTTCGTCAAAAATTGGAATTCAAAGTGAATGTTCAAACATCATATTTTTATTAATACTATTTAATAAAAATAGTTTCAGAGCCGTTCTGAAACTCAGACTGTCAAATTTCCACTATTCACCAAAAATACCCTTTATTTACGGTTTTGCCATCACTTACTTTATCGGTGTTCTTAAACATTTACTCATATTTATTTTTACTGTATTCACACATGAATATACATTTTTATTTACCCTCAATCTAAACTCAAAAATTCATCCGTCGACCGTACTGCTATTTTTACAGCAGCATTATCGGTACCGACGATTTTCAAAAAATTTTCTCGTTTTCGCTCTAACTGATTTTCTAAAATTATTATTGGTCATTGCAATGATTTTATTCTATATACTAAGAACTTTATTCACTAAAACCTGTTATGCATTTATATAGGGTATTACATTCTTCCCCCTATAATTAAATTCGTCCTCGAATTTAATTACACACATACATCTTAGTATTGGAAGAAGAACATATACTTGGCTTTTGTATTTTGTTCACTTTCTCATGTACATTTATCCATAGCCTGATTCCTCTACAATACTTTTACCAATTGCAAAATAAGCATCCTTTCTTTTCGGATCTGCACAACTCTTTTGTCAGCTAAACTTCGTTCTTTGATAATTTGCATATTTTTCATTGTCTCTTTTATCAACTCTAGACCATCTAATTGTTTCTCATCTGGTTCCATCTAAAATATTAGAGATCGACATTTTCTACCATAAAGTGTCCCATATGGGGCTATCCCGATAAAAGAATAATATTGTTGTTATATGAAAATTCAATCAGTGACAATTACTTATCACCATAACCTTTAAATTCCAAAACACTTAACCTTAACATATTTCTAATGTCTGTATCATTCATTTGATTGTCCATCTGTCTATGGATGGAACAATGTACTAAATCATAGTGGTGTATCCATAGCTTTTTGGAACTTCTGCTAAATCGAGAAGTAATCTGTGTTTCTCTATCAGATATCATCATTTAAGGCACTCCATGAGCTTTACAATCTAATCAACATATAGTTATGTATATTGAGCTGCATCATAATTAGTTTTAACCTCAAGAAAATGAGTAGACTTTGTTAATCTAATTATAATATTTCATAGTGCATTTCCACTCGGGTAACTGTATCATCTGTATCAACTCGATGGCTTCTAATGTTCAATCTTAACCTATTAACAGGCTAAGCTTGTAGACACAACTTAGCCATATTGTCTTTTCATATTAAGTCATCAATAATATCTTTTAAATCATGGTACATCTTGGAAATTCTAGGATGTACTCTATAAGAAAATAACAGACCTATCTTAAAATTCGATCTCGAAGTCCTTTAACATTGGGCATGCATAACTATTTATAACATTTCAATTTACCCTCCTCATCTGTGAACTCTAATGCTTTACTTTTTTGAACATTTTACTTTAACTTCATAAGATATGGATCCCGATCTTGTGCCACTTAAATGTCATCAATTAGCAATAGCTTAACCTGGAATTGGCTATCAGAGCCTGGTTTCGATCCTAGGATCCAAATTCAACTCCATACCCATATCAATTAACTCATTCATTGCACGAATCAGTAGTCTTCTAACAATAGAGATTTAAGCTAGACTACCCATAGTCTTTTGATTAAGAGCATCTGCCACTGCATTAGCTTTACTCGAACGCTAAAAGATTTCACAGTCACTATCCTTTAACAATTAACTCAGCTTTGTTGCCAAAGATTCATATTTTTCTATTGCATAATATACTATACACATGTTGTAGACTCTTATGATTTATGTAAATTTCACACTTAACATCATACATAGTATCTTTAAATATTTAATGCAAAAACTATTACTGCCATTTTCAAATCAGGTATCGATTAGTTTATCCCATGGTTCTCTAACTATCAAGAAGCATATGCAATCACTCTTCTATTTTGCATTATAACACATCTCAATCTAACTTTGGAAATATCATAGTAAACAGAGAATTTATCATCCACTGATGATAATGTTAACTCTATACCACTCATGAGGCAAAGCTTCAATGCCTAAAACTATACTCTCACATTCATATGTCCATTAATACTTCTCTTGTTTACTGGTCAATTTAATCAATCAGAGTTGGAATCTTAGAAAAATCTTTTACAATTTCTTGTAGTAACTTTCCATTCCAAGGAAACTACAATCTCAGAACATTAAGTGGCCAAGGCCAATTAATTATTGCTTTTACCTTTTAAGAATTATCCTTGATGCTATCTTTACGTACCACATGACCAATGAAACACATTTCAATTAACTAAAATTGACATTTAGACAGTTTGGCATATAATTTATGCTCTCATAGTGTCTATAACACAGTCTTCTAGTGCTCTACACGTTCCTCTTCCCTCATATAATAGATAAGGATATCATCTATAAACTTATTCAATACATAACTTAAACACTTTGTTCATTAAATTCATAAATGTAGCTGGAACATTAATTAACCCGAATTTCAATACCATAAACTTATAGTGTCCATACCGGGTTTTAAAACAGTCTTTGAGTACATTTTCTTTTTTAACTCTTAACTATCCAATCAATCTTTGAGAAGTATTTTTTTTTTTTACTTCTTAGAAAATACATCAGAGAACTCTCGGACCATAAGTATCCGATCAATCCTTACTGAAGTCTTTTACACATTCACTATATATACTAGATACACTATATAATTCCTTCTATATCATCTTTCTAGCTTGAATAATAGAAATGAAATTGATTCTAGTTTCATACTTATCATTCTGGAACTCAAATTCTAGTTGCCTCTTGGGCTGGAATTTAACTCTCTTTTCGTAACAATCAATAACTGCTTGATGAGCAGTTCACCATTCAATACCAAGTATTATATTAGTTGCAACACAGGCAACTCTATCAAATTAGCACATAAAATATTATCATTAATTTCAATAACACATCTCGGATAACAGTAATTCACTTATACCTTCTTCCCCATAAGTGTAGTTGTCTCTAAGGGTACATTCAATAATTTATCTCTCTCCATTTAACTGTATTGCAAACAAAATAGTATGTGGCACCAAAGTCAACCAATGCATATGTTATATCATTTTGTATTAAAATCATACATGTATCTACATTATCAGATTTATGTGTCTCCTATGTGCTAACAGCAAAAACTCTTCCTTAGCCTCTACCTGCTAGGGCCTGACTACTGCTAGGACCTTGTCCTTTACCTCTTCCCCTACCAGGAGCCTCTTTAGTCACATTCTGATTCATCTGTACTATAGGTTGAGACTCTATAGTAGATGGTTGTTGATCGCCCCATAAAGGACATTTATTAATGAAATGGCCATATTGCCCACATTTCAGGCAAGCACCTGACTGTCTACGGCACTCCACTCCATGCCTTGTACCACAAAAGTCACAAATGGGAATACTAGGCATCTGGGTAATAAGTTGAGAAAATCCTTGTGAATAAACAGATACTGACTGCATTGGAGGCCCTCTACTCAGAGTCCTCTTCCTCTGACTGCCTAATGGAGGTCTCTGATCAAATTTAGGCATATGCTATATTTGTCTCGGTTAGGAGCTGGCCTCACCTCTTCTAGCTTGAGAACCACGTCCAACTTTTCTTTTCTGATCTCTTTTAGCTCTCTCTAACTCATACTTTTCCTCCATTTGATTAGCCTTATCAATGATAATAGTCAGAGATGTAAACTCTATAGCAATCAAGACATTGTGACGTGGGGCATGTAATCCTCTTCTGAATCTTACAATCAAGTTTGACTCAATAGGAGCAATACGCATAGCATATCTGCTCAATCTAATAAATTATTCAGCATATTCCTCAACAGAGTTGTTACCCTACTCCAGTTGTTCAAACTGAATCGGGTTTCTTGCTCAATCGACTCTATAAAATCAATAGGCTCATCGCCTCTATCACATCTGAACTCTAACAAATTTAGCTTCAAAAAGCTAAATATAGATACTTCGCCCTCATCAATAACTCGACGGCTCCCTGTACAATAGGCTCTCCCAAAAACACTGTTGGCTATACTGGAGTATCAAGAGTAACAGCTGATGCAACCTAGGGTGGCACTGCTGGTGCTGCTGGAGGTGGCAACATATTATGTCATTCCCGCCTCAACTCTGCTAGCTCCCTACGTAGATCCATCATTCTCCTCATCATCTCATATCTCCAGGGGTCATCAGTCCTCTCTGTATCCCCTGAAGTCCGACGAGATCTAGACGGTCCCTCACAAATAGAAATCTCCCTGACCAGGGACTAATTATAGGCTACCTTTGCCTCTCTGGTATTCCTATCTCTGTCGTCGGACATTTCTATCACTGCAGACAACAGAAAATAGGAACAATCTCATTTTGGTATGTTAACGCAGAATGCTTATACACATTTGACGAACACATCAATAGACATAATAGGAATTCCTATGCTCCATGGTATACTTAACTCTACCCATACTGTACTTAGTTACTATTTCCTCTGTAACCTTATTACTATTTATCTGTAATCTATAGCTCAAATATATGTAACCTAGAGCTCTGATACCTGTAAGCCTAGGCTCTGATACCACCTCTGGCATGACCCATTTTCGGATCACGACAGTCTTAGGGTGCGGGAGATGTCGAGGCAACCGACACCCGTAGAACCCATCAATCACATCAATCTTATAACAATATTGCAGCAGAAACATATCTATAACCAATATTGCATCGGAAACCCATCATCAATCAATGACAACATATATAACCATTCACTCATATAAACACTATTTTGTCACTCTGTCATTTATTCTGTAACTTTCATAATCTTATACATTTTATACTTTAAAATGTCTCATACACTTACATAAACAATATGTCTATACCATTATACAATACCCATGGAGCATCTAATATACATATATAAAGATACAGTGTTTAAATTAATTACACTGTCTTTATCAGACTGCAGAATTCCTTGGAGAAACAAGAACCAGGAATCTACCTCCTACTCTGCACCTGCAGAGGGCAAACAGTGAGAGGGTGAGTATATATGATAGTCAATGAATCTATATGCATCGCCAACAAATAAACAAGCATATTGAAAGCAATTTATAGGCAACACCCATAACTCAATAATCTTCAATGATTGAACCAAATAAACAAGGAAACACAAGTCAACAATATGAACAAAAACTAGGCAAATTGTATAAATTAGGGTTCGGCCAAGAACCCTTTTTCACAATTGGATTTCAAAGTTCATTCTAACAATTTAGGCAAGTAATTTGATGCATAGTATACTCACCTAACATTCCAAATCACCAAATTCAACGAATTTGCTACCCAATTCCTCAATCCTCGGTTTAGGCCAAAATCAGCGACTTTCTCCGAATGAGTTTTCTACAACGAAACGAACATCAATTAAACATTGATTAATACCCAATTGACTTATTCTAAAGCCAATTTACACATCCTAATCCATGTACTCAATTTCAAAACCCACAACTTCAATTTAGGGTTAGAAAATTGGGAAAAATTATTTAATGCATCAATTAATGCAATTAAACCATTTATCCAATCCTATTATCATTAAAACAACCTAATTAAACCTTAAAAACCAATAAACAAACAACTTACAAAATTTTTCCCAAATGGACGAAATCCACTCTTGCTTGTTCTTCAATTTTTCTTGAATTTTTATGGTTGATTTTGGTAGTTTAGTATTTGTATGTTTTTAGAATCAAGTTTTCTACAACTTTTCTTCACAAATCAATGGAAGAAAATCAATTGGAAAGAAAGAAAGGGAGCTACAGATGGAGGAGAAGGAAATCAGAAAATTTTGGCCAAGTTTTTGCTTATATAATAAGACAAAATTGGCAAATTACCCTTTTGGTCCTTCAACTTTTCAAAATTTGCTTTTGGTCCTTTTTCGCTCGGTAATTCATTCCGATAATTCCGTCGGGAATTGAAACTCAAAGTGAATGTTCAAACATCATATTTTTATTAATACTATTTAATAAAAATAGTTTCAGAGCTGTTCTAAAACTCAGATTGTCAAATTTTTACTATTCACCGAAAATACCCTTTATTTACGATTTTGCCATCACTTCCTTTATCAGTGTTCTTAAACATTTTCTCATATTTCTTTTTACTGTATTCACACATGAATATACATTATCATTTACCCTCAATCCAAATTCAGAAATTTATTCGTCGACCGTATTGCTATTTTTACAACAGCGATATCGGTACCGACGATTTCTGAAAAAATTTCTCGTTTTCGCTCTAACTAATTTTCTAAAATTATTATTGGTCATTTCAATGATTTTAATCTATATTCTGAAAACTTTATTCACTAAAACCTGTTATGAATTTATATAGGGTATTACAGGAAACATCTATTACAATCAATTCATTACTATACATATCAATCTATAATCATACACTCACATATGTACTATTCATTCTATTACTCTATCATTCATTTTGTATCTTTCTGTAATAACCATAGTCATATAATTAATTAATCTTCAATATTCCTATACATTCATGTTCATACACTAACTATACCATACATAACTCATGGAGCAGCTAGGATATGAACATACAAAATATTCAGTGTTTAAAATAATTACACTGCTATAAAAATGCAAAATCTACAGAGAGTCAAAAGGTTAGGATATCTGCCTTCTACTCTGTACCTGAGAGGGTAAACAGTAAGAAGGTGAGTATATATGATACTCAGTGAATTTAATATGCATCGACCAATTAAAATAGGTAATGAAATATCAATAAGCAATAGGCAGATGAAATAAATGAATCAATCTGCTCAAAATCTCTATAATACAGAATCAAGTACAGAATATGACTGTAAGTAAATAATCACATCAATGGAATATATATTACATGGATAAGATGGAAAATGACAGATATAGAGCCATGAAACGCATAGAAATGTGTCAAGCACAAATCACTCATATAAATAAACATAAGACGGATCAAGTCTTATGACTAGGACATCCCTTCCTAGTTCAGGATACTATAATAATACATTGTGCACAATGCCGATAGTATGTACTCACTATCCTATCGGGGTGGCAGCTCTGTCAAATCACCTCGGAATCAATAGAAATAATAACACATCAATAGATACCATTTTACAATAATGGCATCACCAATATCAATAACTCATCATCAATAAATTCAATGAGAAATAGAGTCAATAAGACATCAATAACAATCGATTATACGATGACCAATGGTCTAGCAATCAATAATGGGATCAAACATAAATTGGTCATTTACGGCCAAAAAGTTAATGCAATTGGCATGCCATTATCGCTAGCGATGATGGCATTCAAATGTTTGGCCTATGGATTTTTGAGCTAGGCATTTTATCGATCACATTATGTGCAATATTTAATAGACATTTTGGCAAGGTTTTGGTGCAATATTGATATTGCCCAATTTATCATCAAACACACACATTGTAAGCAATTCCATAGGCATTATATACAACTCAATAAACATCATCAAATGAATCAATTTGGCATGGAAAAACAAGCCAAAAACCAAGGCAAAATTGAGGCAATTTGCCTTAATTAGGTTTGACCAAAATGGCCTTTTCACATATGGATTCCAATTGGCATTCTAACACAATAGGCATATAATTTGATGCATAAAAGACTCACCTAACACTCCAAATTACTAAGCAAAATTGCTTTGCCACCATATTCTTCAAATTCCTCAAAGTAGGCAAAATGAGCAATTTTCTTCAATCGAATTTTCTATAACAATTCAACCATCAATTATTCTTCAATTATTCTTCAATTAACTTCCAATTAACTTATTCTTTACTCAATTTACACATACTAACTCAATTATACAAAATCACTTCATACAACTTAGGTTTAGGGTTTGAAAATTGGGTAAAAATACTATATGCATCAATTGATGCAATTAAACTAATTACCCAATTTAACTAACATCAATTAACCCTAAATCAAACATAAAATCAAACAAATCAATATTTTACTCAAAATGGAGCTTTGGCCAAAAATCTCATGTTGATTGTTCTTGAATGTTTCTTGATTCTTATGGATGAAAATGGATGGAGGATGGATTAAATGGTGTTTAAATCAAGTTTCCATCAATTTTCCTTAACAAAATGGAAGAAAAATCAAATGGAAATGGTGGGAGAAAGCTACGGATGAACAAGAAGAGAAATAGGCAAAAATTTGCTAAGTGTGGCTTATATAGTAAGTCATATTTGACAAATTTTCTTTTGGTCCTCGAACTTTTCTTAAATTGTGCTTTTGCGACATCTTCCTTCGGTAATTTATTCTGACAATTCTGTTAGAATTTGGATTTCAAAGTGAATATTCATACATCTTATTTTTATTTATACTTTATTATAAAAATAGTTTCAGAGCCGTTCTGAAATTCAGACGGTCCAAATTCCAGTATACCTCTAAAGTTCCTTTTATTTATGGTTTTTCTATCGCTTACTTTATCAGTGTTCGTAAATATTTTTCACCTCTTTCTTTTGACTGTATTTACACATGCATACACATAATCATTTACCCTCTAGTCAGAATCAGAAATTCATTCGTCGACCGTACTGCTATTTTTGCCACAGCGATATCGACACTGATAATTTCTGAAAAAGTTTTTCGTTTTCGCTCTAACTGAGTTTCTAAAATTATCTTTAGTCATTTCGATAATTTCAAACCATATACTGAGAACTTTATTCACAAAAACATGTTATGCTTTTATAGGGTATTACACAAACCAATTTTGCTAGGTGATTTGAAGTGTTAGGTGAGTCTTTTATGCATCATATGTTATGCCTAAAGTGTTAAAATGTTAATTGGAATTCATATGCAAAAAGGCCAAAGTGACCGGACCTCATTAGGGAAAAATTGCCTAGATTTTACTTCATTTTTGCCTTATTTTCCTATGCCAAAATTAATCCATTTGATGATGTTTATTGATGTGTATATAATGCCTCTGGAATTGCTTACAATGTGTATTATTGTTGATAATTAGGGCAATGTCAATGTTGCACCAAAACCTTGCCAAAATGTCATTTCATTGTTGCACACAATGTGTTCGATAAAATGCCTACGTCAACTTTTTGTCTGTAAATGACCAATTTATTGTAATATCTGCCATTTTGTAGTGTTTTTATTGATTTTTGTATGTTTGGAGAATTTATTAATTTCAGATGTGAATGTTGAGAATTTCAAGAATTTTTGATTTTTGATGCTGCAGGATTTTGTGATGATAATTGCATGATCTTAAAGACATAATTTGGTAAAATGTAAAACATGAAAGTTGTGAGTTTATGTCTTGATTATAATTATGTAAAATTTTTTGGAAAAATTTTGTGTAGGTGATGAGTTGTGTCTATTTGAGTAAGGCTGGTCTGGTTGAGTGTTGCTGCAGGAATACAGTACATGTTTGAAATTACTGGGAATGACTGAGGAAGAATTAGCTAAAGGTGTGAACATGAAAAATGTTCCTTTGTGTGTTATGAATATGAATATAAAATTTCATAATTTTTAGATAAGTATATCTCAGTGGAGAGTGATTTTCCTTATGGTTGTTCGGTTGGATTTTAGGGGCAGAAGTCTGGGTGACTTTTGGAGAGTCACCATAGTCTGTGTGTTGGCCCTTCTGATTTGAAATTTTGATATGTTGTGCCTCTGCATGTTTATTTCAAGTGATAAAAAGAATTAGTAAGGTTGGATATTTGTAACTCATTTGCGAGCTGGCTAAGTGTGAGATGTCCAGGCAGGGTTTTAACTTAGAGGAATTTTGTTATGGCGAGCCAGCAAAATGAGAGGAGGCATTTTGAGAAGTGGAAAAATGGCAAAGTGACGAGGTGAGTTTGCCGAAGTGGTAATTTGAGAAGAGGAAGTTGGCGAAGAGCTTTGGCGAAGAGCTTAGGCGAAGAGGATTTGGCAAAGAGGATAAGGCGAGGTGGCATTATGCGAAGAGAGAATGTACAAAGTGGCAATTTATGAAGAAGCGAAGAAGCAAAGAGGCGAAGAAGCATTGCCGAGGTGGCATATGCGAGGAAGAGTTCGCAAGGAGAGTCTGGCGAGGCAGCAGATGCGAGCTGGAAAATGGGAGCTGGGAATGCGAAGTGGGAATGGCAAGCTGGCTTAGGTGAGGGAGCTTTGTCAAGGCTGACTGGCGAGCTGGCCAGCGTGTTTCTGGGGCAGAGTTTATTTAAACCCAGCAACCCCAGTAGCGTTATCTTTCGATTTTCCCCTTCTTTCTTTCTTTCGTAAATTCAGTCTTTTTCTCAGATTAGTTTCGTTTTATATTCTAAGGCATTAATACTCAAATTAATGCATTAGACTTCTAGATTATTTAGTATTAAGGCAGAAATCATCAGATTTGAGCAGTAATCTCAAAAACTGCAGTGTTGAGGAAAATAAGGTAAATTTTCTTCTCAAGCTAATTTCTTTAGATTTATTTAAGTCTATGGGTTAGGAAAATTAATATTGGGTATATAGAATTTATTGCAAGTAATCTGAAGTCATTAATAGTAATTAATGTGGGAGAAATCAGTTTGGTGAAACTGCCATGAACAGTAGCTTCAAAAATTAAATGCAAATTTTCTTTAAAGGATAAATAAAAATAGTTATTGGGAATCAAGAATAGAGACTCTAAGATAATTAATTAATGGGAAATCATGTTGAATATTATTGATTTGGAGAAATCCTAATTTTGTATATTTGGGGAATTTCTTAGGAGGAGAAATTCAAATTGATTGAGGAATTAAAGTGAGCAGATTTCTAAAGAGGAATTTAAGAGAAATTTGTGTAAGAGGTAAGTATGAACATCCTATTTGATTATTGCTCCTTGAAATTAAGATGACTAAGTATTCTTATATTTGATTATCCTATTGAATATATATACTATATTCTTGTGTAATGTGAATGGCTTGATCAACCTTCTTGGATCAAGTCTATATGTTTCTTACTTGTGAACCCGATTTGAATGATGTTGCATGATAATGGTCTTGCGACCAATATGATTCCTATGAGATTGAAACCCATAACCCATGGATAGAACGCTCTTCCCAATGAGAGTAAATTCATTGGTCCATTGTGCACTTTGGGAGCCCAGCTGATAGGGTTTTTATCAGTGTTCCACCTAGAGGGGGCCATGAGCTCTAGGCGCATGCCTGGTTAAGCATGTGTGGACGTTAAGGTAGCAAGGCTACTGATACGTATGTTATGATATGAGATCAGTTCTACCAGATGAGATTTGATAATGCCATTCTTTGTGGGCATTCTATGTTCTAAATATGAACTATGATTTGAATTTTGACATGATTTGATATAGCCAATTTATTATTAGAACCATGTTTCCTTCAAGTAAAGTTTATGATTTCTTTCATGCCTATATGTATAAATATTTGTTCATGACCACGATTCGATATTCAAATTCCTAAATTATAATGTTCATATCTTACCGAGTTGAAGGCTCACTCCTCTTCTGTGGATTTCAGGTGATAGCATAGCTCGTGAGGGAGCTAATAGAGAGGATCAGGCTTCTTGACTTGTTTATTCCAAGAAGCTTCATTGTAATAATTTTTTTTAGATATTTTGTATAATTATTAATGGTATTATGATACAATGTGTAATGGGAGTATACTCTAGAGCTCCGTAGTTAGTCTTTCGAGGATACTAGAATATTTTGATGTATGATTGTTACCTTTTGGGTACTTTTGTTCCTCAGTGATGCGAGATGTCTCTTTTGATCATTAAGGAACAAGAGAAAAATATGAAATGATAATAGAAAGATACGATTGACTTTAATTATATGTATGGACATGATAGATGTATGGTAATATATGATGTTGCAATTTATTTGATGATGATGAGATTCATGATTTGTGAGTTCTACCGGTTTATGGTAGCCTTAAGCCTACCCTTGCCCTAGGACCGTCGCACCACTGGAGTTGGGGTGTGACAGAGGTGGTATCAGAGTACTAAGTTTACAATCCTTAATATAGAAGATATATAGAGATGCATGAGCATTAGTATAAGTGTTGATTAAGATAACTACGAAGCATAGGATCATGTCTCATCTAGTTGTGTCTTCCTTTGATATGTATATCTGCGTTAAGTGTGTGTAGCGAGTCTGATGTGTTTGTTCTTCTTATCAGTATCGAGATGCCTCCACGTCGAGGAAGAGGACGAGGTCGAGGCCGTCCTAGGCTGGAATTTCCTTCTGAAGAGGGTTCAGTATGAGGGAATAGAGAGGATGAGGTTCCTCATGTGCTGCCAGTAGATGTGGCTAATATGGCACAGCAGTTAGACCAGCTGCAGAGGAACAATGAGGTATTAGCTGAGTTTATTACTCAACAGAGGCAGCAACAGGCTCCTCATATTTAGGCAATTCCAGATATTTCGGTTCCTCCACCCCCGCCCACAGTGGTACATCAGGTTGAGGAGGTATCTTTTGAGAAATTTTTGAAGCTCAGGCCTTCAGAGTATCGAGGTGAGGTAGATCCTACAGATTTTCTAGAAGAGATAGAAGAGAAGATCCAGATTTTGAGGATTCCTGATAGGAGGGCAATTGAGTTTGCTGGATATTTAAGGCTCAAGCGAAAGATTGGTTCAAGAGAAGCATTTCTGTTATGCTTCGAGATAATGAAGAGCTATCATGGGAGAGATTCAGAGAAATGGTCCTTAATGAATTTCTTCCGGAGAGTGTAAGGGATGCTAAATCTTTGGAGTTTGAAAGGTTGGTTCAGACTCCGGGCATGACTGTATCAGAGTATGCGAAGAAGTTTAGCCAACTAAGTAAGTTTGCTCCAGCCTTTGTGCCTTCAGAAGCGGCAAGGATTCAGCAGTTTCGTAGGGGATTGGTGGCTCCTTTGTTCAAAGTTTTGGCCGCTCTTGAGTTTGATTCCTATTCCAAGTTAGTGGATAAAGCAAGAGAGATTAAGAACAGAGAAAATGGAAGCTAGATCCGAGAGAGAAGAAAAGCAAAAGGCTAAAGTTGGAAGTATTTTCAGGCAAGACAGTGGGGTGAAGAGTATGAATATTGTGCCTTAATCAGTTGCTCGAGGGGGATTTAGAGGACCATCAGGGAGATCCCAGTAGAGGCCGAATCCCTCCAGATTTTTTCCTCAAATGAGCCACAGTGCAGCCAGTTCAGCACCACTTAGGACTAATCCTTCTTGTCCTACATGTGGTAAGCTTCACAGAGGACCCTGCTTCTATGCATCTGACATATGTTATGGATGTGGACAGCATGGTCATCTTCTTAAGGATTGTCCACAGCCATCTTTTGGAGTTAGGCATCAGACTTCTCAGGCTATAGTTTAGATGAACAGAGAGAGGAGCATTGGCCAGCATCCAGGAGGAGGTCAAGGTAATTTGGGCAGAAATATTAAAACTGGCAGAGGATTAGGTCAGCATGAGTCTCAGGCTTCTGGATCAGCTCTGATGGGTAGAGGCAGAGGAAGAGTTTTTGCCTTGGCACAGCATGAAGCCCAAGTATCCAATACTGTGGTCACAGGTATTCTTTCGATTCAAGACTTGAATGCTAGAGTTTTGTTTGATTCAGGAGCTACGCATTCATTTGTATCATCCTGCTTTGCTAAGAAGTTGCATGTGCCTTGTGCTTTGCTTGAGAATGTGTTGATTATGTCTACTCCTTTGGAGGAGGAGATTGAGGTTCAGAACTCCTATCCATCCTGTATGGTTAGCATAGGTGGTAAGAGCTTGGATGCAGATTTGATTGAATTGCCAGTGTTGGAGTTCTATGTAATCTTGGGCATGGATTGGTTGTCCAAGCACTATGCCATTATAGATTGTAATGGAAAGAAGCTTATCTTTAAGCCACCTTCATGTGAGGAATTTGAATTCTAAGGAGAGCGGAGTGAAGTACCGTATAATGTGATATTTGCCATTGGGGCAGGGAGATTATTAAGAAAGGGTTGCCAAGGATATTTGGCATATGCTCAGGACACTAATAAGGAAGTGAAGAGTACGGAGTAGATTCCTATAGTCAATGAGTTCGCAGATGTATTTCCTAAAGAGTTGCCTGATTTGCCATCGAATAGAGAGATAGAATTTGGTATAGAGTTGCTACCTGGCATAAGTCTGATTTCTATTCCTCCCTACCATAATGCACCAGTTGAGTTGAAAGAGTTGAAGACTCAGTTGCAAGATCTGCTTGACAAGGGATTCATTAGACCCAGTAGTTCACCATGGGGAGCACCTGTACTCTTTGTGAAGAAGAAGGATGGTTCTATGAGGTTATGCATAGAC
>CANXYC010201298.1:0-10951 GCA_948193065.1 Aleurites moluccanus | reverse complement strand
TCATCTTCATCTTCTTCTTCAATTTGTTCACTCCACCATTGCCGTTTCATTTCCTTCTCAAATTTTCTTCACAACTTTCTCATTTCTTAATCAAAATTAGTAAAATTTGATAGAAAATTGATCTACTCACTTAGCTAAACTAAATTTTAGCCTTAATTTGTCAATTGGAGAAAAGGATTGGGAGGCATTTTATAAGGAATAATTTGGCCATTGAGGGAAAATTATGTAAGTTGTTAGTTTGTTTGATTTGATTAATGTTTTAGTGATTATTAGGGTTGAATTGAATGGGTAATTAGTTTAATTGCATTAGATTATACAAAATTGAAAGTAATTACAATTTGAATATTAAAAATGAAGTTGTAAAGGGTGAGATGTTGAATTAGTGTTAGGAATGTCAAATTGAGGTTAGAAATGTTCAATTAGATATAAATGAACAACTAATTGATGGTTAATTTGATGTGAAATTGTAGATTGGAGGAATTGAATTTTGAAAGTTTGCTCAAATTGGGGACTTTTGGTGAATTGGTGGAATTAGCTATTGCATTGGCAATTGGAAGGCTTAGGTGAGTTTACATTGAATCAATTAACATGTTTGAATCATTTATTTGTTGAATTGAATCTTTTGGCAAAATCCCTAAAGTGGCCGAACCCATTTTTTGCCCTAAAATGTCTGTGTTTGTTTGTTTTTTACTTGAGTTTCCTTGCCAATTTGACCCTAATTTAATATTGTTTAATCTTGATTTTGATACCCTTGTGTTATTGAACAATGTACCTTATTATTGGATTGAATCGGCAAGCCAATTTTGCTCTGAAACCTAACCTATTGGCTTGTCATTGTATGTCACCTTGTGTTTGATAATTTTGCATAGTTTATTTGTCATTTGGCTTGTTGGTTTGCATGCCATAGGCCTACCAATTGAATACTATTGTAGTTAGCGATAATAGTATACCAATTGACCTATTGGTTTCGGCCACCGAACCCACTCTTGTTCCTTGCTTTATCTTATTATCACACTTGATTTTGTTAATTGTATTACCTTTGACATTATAAATGAATTTATTGAATATTGATTGATTGATACCAAACCAATTATTATTGATTGATTGATATCCGGATGCCATTGTTGCTTATGGTATCCCTTGCATTTGACCCTGTTATGATTTGGCAGAACTTCCGATTCGACAGGGGAGTGGGGAAATACTATCGACCTTATGCATATTGTATATTTGTACCCTAGCTAAAAGGGGTTATGGTCCTGGCCATAGGGCCTGATCAGCCTTATGCTCATTTGATACTAGTGACCTACATGGTCCAGTGAAATTGATTGATATAATACTGGCGACCTATATGGTCCAGTGATATTGATTGTTTGGTGACTGTTTGATTTCTTTTCATTCAGTCCATCTCATTATCTGCCTTTCCATATGTAACCGAGTATATTTGTTATTTCTTGACCTTTATTGTATATTAATATCCCTACTACTTATTACATTTCATTTGACTTATTTCTTTGCCTATTTGTACCTATTAATTATTGCGATGCATGTAAATTCACTGAGTATCTTTCATACTCACCGTTTTGTTTGTTTACCCCTTTCAGGAGAGGAGTAGGTAACAGGATCTAGTCTTCTGTTTTCTATGGATTTCCTATTTCAGATTTCTAATGTGCCTATTTTGGATTACTGTATTATATTATTTTGGTGTTCATGATCTAACTGCTTTATGGATATGTATTGGGTAGCTAGGAGATGAACATTGTCTATATTTGATATTGATGGTCTATATTGATTCTATATGATGCATGATATATATATAATTGTGATAGCCAATTGCATTATGATGACAGGATAATTGATAGGTTAACAGAATGATTAACATGATAATATAATGGATGGTAATTATGAATATATTGAGGATGATAGATTGTGTAATGATATTAGGATTTACGGATGTCGGTCGCCATTGGCATTTCTCGTACCCTAGAACCATAGTGGTTCGAAAAACTGGGTCGTGAAAGAGGTGGTATCAGAGCACTAGGTTTACAGAATGTGAATCTAAGTAACAGATGAATAGTGACAAAATTACAGAGGAATTGTGATTAGTTACTGAATGGGGTAGAATTAAGTATACCATAGAGCATAGGACTTCTTTTGTCATCTATTGTTGTTACCGTCTGTTATATGTTTATATTCTGCATTTTTACTATATTCTAAGACTGTTTCCATATCTTTCTGACAGATTACAGATATGTCCGATAGTAGAGACAAAGATACTCGGGAGGCTAAGGTTGCCTTTAATGAGTCCCTGGTAAGGGAGGTATCAGTATCTAAGGGTCTTTCTCAATCCAGGCAAACTTCAGAGAACACATATAGATGAGATGACCCTTGCAGGGTTGAGGTGATGAGAGGGTTGATGGATCTTAGGAGGGAGATGGCAGAGATGAGGAGAGAGAGGCAGCAGGCACAACCACCACCTGCTCCTGCGGTAGTTCAGCCACCTGTGATACTAGAGGTTATGGCATCGGCTCCTGTGCATCCAGTGGGGGCTCAGAGAGAGCCAGCTACATAGGGTGATAGGAGGGAGATTCTTGAGGGTAGAGTTTCTATGTTTAGCTTTCTGAAGCTAAACCTACCAGAGTTCCGAGGGGATCGAGGCACATATCCGGTAGACTTTCTGGAGGAGGATGAGAAGGTAGTTAGGAGACTACCTTGTTCAGAGCTCATATCAGTCGAATTGGTAGGGTTATTACTGAAAGGGAAAGCTTGGACATGGTTTTCAAGACATATAAAGACCAGATTATATGGTAAGCACCCACCTACCTGGGCAGAGTTCCGCCAGGGTTTGATACAGGAGTTCATTACTGAGGGTGTTAGGACCCGTCAATCGGTGAGATTTGAGTAGATAGAGCAGGGGGATCTCTCAATTGAGGAGTATGCTAATGAGTTCATTCGACTGAGTAGATATGCTACTCACTTAGTTCCCACAAAGGCAGATATGATCAGTAAATTCAGAAGGGGATTAAATGTTGCATTACATAATGCCTTACTTGCCACAGAGTTTACTTCACTAACTACAATAATAGATAAGGCCACTCAAATGGAAGAAAAGTACAAGGCAAAGAGGGCCAAGAGGGATCAAAAGAGAAAAGGTGGCCCAGGGACACACATCAGGAAGGGTGAGAGCAGCTCCCATCCCATATCAGTTGAGCCAGTACCTAGATTTGAGCAGAGATCTACTGGTAGTAGTCAAAGGAGGAGATTGCATCAGAGGGGTCAGCCATTAGTTAGGTTAGAGCTTATATATTCTCAGGGTTCCTCCAGACCAGTGAGTCAAATTTCTAGTATACTAGCCTGTGGGTACTGTGGTAGGAGACATGGTGGAGGGTGTTGGAGGAGGACAGGTGCTTGCTTGAGGTGTGGCCAACAGGGCCATTATATGAACACTTGTCCATTGAGGGTGATCAGCAGCAACATCAGCCATCAGTTATAGTATCTCAGCCAGTAGTTCAGGGCAGTCAGAATCAGGGTAGAGAGACAGTAGCTAGGGGCGGAGGTAGGGGAGGTCAGGCTCCCAGCGACAGTCAGGCTCCAGTTGGTAGGGGCCAAGGCAAGGTTTTCGCAGTTAATACTTAGGATGCTCAGCGATCAGATAATGTTGTTACAGGTACTATTCTGGTTCAGAATGAGGTTGCTGATGCCTTATTTGATTCGGGTGCAACTCACTCCTTTGTGTCCCCATATTTTGCACCCAAATTGAATAAGGAGAGGAGATTGTTAGATGTTCCATTATTTGTTGCTACTCCTATGGGAGAATCTGTGGATGTTGATCATTATTATCTTGATTGCATTATTGAGAATAATGATCATATTCTGCGTGTTGATTTGATTGAGTTGTCTGTGCTTGAGTTGGATATGATTTTGGGTATGGATTGGTTGACTAGGCATCAGGCAATGATAGATTATTATAGGAAGAGGATTAGATTCCAGCCTGAGGGGCAGCAGGAGTTTGAGTTTCAGGGTGATATTCGGGAGTTTCGGGTTAACCTTATATCTGTTATCTAGGCTCAGAGGTTGATAAGGAGAGGTTGTTGAGCCTATTTGGCTCATATGGTGGATGTACAGATGTCTTCTGTACGATTTGATCAGATACCAGTAGTTCAGGAGTTCCCTGATGTTTTTCCTAAGGAGTTACCAGGATTGCCCCCTAATAGGGAGATTGAGTTTGAGATAGAGGTGCATTCAGGCACAGACCCAATATCCATTCCACCATACAGAATGGCTCCAGTAGAACTGAAAGAGTTGAAGATTCAGTTACAGGAACTATTGGATAAAGGGTTTATCAAACCTAGTAGTTCTCCATGGAGGCATAAACCCAATATCCATTCCACCATACAGAATGGCTCCAGTAGAACTGAAGGAGTTGAAAATTCAGTGACAGGAACTATTGGATAGAGGGTTTATCAGACCTAGTAGTTCTCCTTGAGGTGCACCGATTCTATTTGTGAGGAAGAAAGATGGCTCTCTGAGGATGTGTATTGATTATAGGCAGCTAAACAAAGTCGCAGTGAAGAATAAGTATCCTTTACCACGGATTGATGACTTATTTGATCAGCTACAGAGTGCCAGCCATTTTTCGAAGATTGACTTGAGATCTGGGTATCATCAGCTGAAGATTAGGAGTGGAGATATATCCAATACTGCTTTCAGAACCTGTTATGGTCATTATGAGTTTCTGGTTCTACCACTCGAGTTAACAATTGCTCAAGCGGCTTTTATGGATCTGATGAATTGGGTGTTCAGGTCTTATTTGGATATGTTTGTCATCGTCTTCATTGATGACATTCTTATTTATTCAAGGAGTGAGGAGGAGCACAGGGAGCATTTGAGGATTGTATTACAGACACTTTGGGAGCATCAGCTGTATGCCAAATTGTCCAAGTGTCAGTTCTGGTTGACTGAGGTGTGCTTCTTGGGGCATATTATCTGTAAGGAAGGTATTATGGTAGATCCTCAGAAGATCGAGGCAGTAGCTAATTGGCCTCAGCCTACCAGTGTTTCAGAGGTGCGTAGCTTTCTGGGTATGGCTGGATATTATCGGAGGTTTGTGAAAGATTTCTCCCGTATTGCAGCTCCTTTGACTAGATTGATGAGGAAACATGAGTGGTATGTCTCGACGGATTAGTGTGACCGTAGCTTCCAGACTCTGAAGTATTGCCTTACCAATGCTCCGGTTTTAGCATTGCCAATTGAGGGGGAGAAATTTACTGTATATTGTGATGCTTCGAGGATTGGCCTAGGGTGTGTTCTAATACAGATAAGTAGGGTAATTGCTTATGCTTCTCGTCAGTTAAAGAAGCATAAAGCAAATTACCCAACTCATGATCTAGAAATGGCAGCAGTTATCTTTGCCTTAAAGATTTGGAGACACTGCTTATATGGGTCTAAATGCGAGATATATACTGATCATAAGAGTCTACAGTATATATTTCAGCAGAAGGATCTGAATCTGAGACAGCGAAGATGGGTTGAGCTTCTAAAGGATTATGATTATGAGATTCTCTATCACATAGGAAAGGCCAATGTAGTGGCGGATGCTCTGAGCAGGAAGTCGATTGGTAGCCTTACTCATATTGTGGTTGGCAGGAGGCCATTGATTAGGGATCTGAGACAATTGGTAGATTGTGGGTAGAGTTAGATTTGGGTTCCCAGGATCGAAACCAGGCCCTGATAGCCCAGTTTCGAGCGAGGTCATTGTTGATAGATGATATAAAAGTGGCCCAGGATAGAGATCCTTATCTTCTGAAGCTGAAGGGAGAGGTTCAGAGTGGTCGGATGACTGAGTTCACTATTGATGATGGGGTTTTGAGATGTGGGAGATGTATTTGTGTACCAGATTGTGATGAGCTACGGGATCAAATCATGCATGAGGCACACTATTTTGCTTATAGTGTATATCCAGGTATTACTGAGATGTATCATGATCTCAGAGATGTTTATTGGTGGCCTAGAATGAAAAAGGATGTAGCTCAGTTTGTATCGAAGTGCTTAGCCTGTCAGCAGGTTAAGTTTGAGAATCAAAAGCCATCAGGGCTAATTCAAGAGATAGAGCTACTAGAGTGGAAATGGGAACATGTTACCATGGATTTCATAGTTGGTCTACCATGGACTTCGAGAGGGTATAACTCTATTTGGGTTATTGTTGATCGGTTGACGAAGTCTGCTCACTTTTTGGAGGTTAAGACCAGCTATTCAGCAGCTCAGTACTCACAGTTGTATGTTGATAAGATTGTGCGTCTTTATGGAATTCCTTTGGTGATCATATCTAACAGGGGTACACAGTTCACATCCAGGTTTTGGCAGAAATTACAAGAGGCTATGGGTACCCAACTACGGTTCAGTACTACCTTCCATCCACAGACAGATGGGCAGTCTGAGAGGATGATCCAGACTTTGGAGGACATGATCAGATTATGTGTTCTAGATTTCAAAGGTAGTTGGGATTATTATTTGCCACTGATAGAGTTCTCCTATAATAACAGTTATCACTCCTCGATTGGTATGGCTCCATTTGAAGCACTATATGGTAGGAAGTGCAGATCTCCAGTGTGTTGGGTGGAGCCAGGAGAGAAGCAACTAGAGGGACCAAAACTTATCAGAGAGACTATGGAGAAGGTTCCTATAATCAGAGAGAGGATCAGGACTGCCTTCAGTAGGCAGAAGAGTTATGCTGATCTGAAGAGGAGGGATGTACAGTTCTCAGTAGATGATCATGTCTTCTTAAAGATCTCACCGATGAGGGGAGTTATGAACTATGGGAAGAGGGGTAAGTTATCACCACGGTTTATAGGCCCGTTTGAGATACTTGAGCGGATTGGCAGTGTGGCCTATAGATTGGCTCTTCTACCCAGTATGAGCCATGTACATCTAGTCTTCCATATATCAATGCTGCAGAGATATATATCGGATCCATCGCACATTTTGGAGATACAGGATGTGGATCTCAATGGGGATTTGTCTTATGAGGAGATACCTATGGAGATTATTGACAGACAGGTTAGGAAGCTTTGAAACAAAGAGATCCCAATGGTAAAATTGCTATGGAGGAATCAGTCGGTGGAGGAGTGTACATGGGAGAGCGAGCAGGAGATGCGAAGTAGATATCCAACACTATTTTAGCAGTGAGATATGTGTTCTATTTAAATTTGAGGATGAATTTATTTATAGGGGGTATAATGTAATACCCTAGAAAGCCATAACATATATATATGATTTTATTCTCAGTATGTGGTCCATTAGTCTTGAATTGATTGGAATTAATTTTAGAAACACAGTTAGAAAGTAAATTTGACACTTTTCCGGAAACTAGCTGTGTCAGGACAATGCAGAGAAATTAGCAATCCGATCAACAGAAGAATTTCTGAAGTTGGCTTGGGGATAAAATATGACCATGATTTATGTGTAATTTTGGTAAAAAGAAAGAAATGAAAATCATTTAGAAACACTGAAAAGTAAAGAATGGCATTTTGATAAATAAAGGGTAATTCAAGGTGAATAGTAGAAATGGATCAATCGAAGTTACAGAATGACTCCATAACTATTTTTATAAATAAAGATAAATTAAAATAAGCATATTTTCTTTTCACACTGATATCAAAATCTTAACAGAACTTTTAGAATAAATTTCAGAAAATTTAAGGACCAAAATACAAAGATTGAAACTTGAGGAATTAAGTTGTAATTTTGCAATTATTTTTGTCTTATTTGAACACCAAATGCACGGCATCATCTTCATCTTCATCTTCAATTTGTTCACTCCACTATTGCCATTTCATTTCCTTCTTAAATTTTCATCAGAACTTTCTCATTTCTTAATCAAAATTAGTAAAATTTGATAGAAAATTGATCTACTCACTTAGCTAAACTCAATTCTAGCCTTAATTTGTTAATTGGAGCAAAGGATTGGGAGGCATTTTGCAAGGAAGAATTTGGCCATGGAGGGCAAATTATGTAAGTTGTTAGTTTGTTTGATTTTATTAATGTTTTAGTGATTATTAGGGTTGAATTGAATGGGTAATTAGTATAATTGCATTAGATTATACAAAATTGAAAGTAATTGCAATTTGAATGTTTAAATTGAAGTTGTAAAGGGTGAGATGTTGAATTAGTATTAGGAATGTCAAATTGAGGTTAGAAATGTTCAATTAGATATGAATGAACAACTAATTGATGGTTAATTTGATGTGGAATTATAGATTGGAGGAATTGAATTTTCAAAGTTTGCTCAAATTGGAAATTTTTGGTGTTGGTGGAATTAGCTATTGCATTGGCAATTGGAAGGCTTAGGTGAGTTTACATTGCATCAATTAACATGTTCTAATCATTTAATTGTTGAATTGAATCCTTTGGCAAAATCCTTAAAGTGGCTGAACCCATTTTTGCCCTAAAATGTCTTTGTGTTTGTTTAGTTTTTACTTGAGTTTCCTTGCCAATTTGACCTTAATTTAATGCTGTTTAATCTTGCTTTTGATACCCTTGTGTTATTAAACAATGTACCTTTTTATTGGATTGAATCGGCAAGCCAATTTTACTCTGAAACCTAACCTATTGGCTTGTCATTGTATGTCACCTTGTGTTTGATAATTTTGCCTAGTTTATTTGTCATTTGGCTTGTTGGTTTGCATGTCATAGGCCTACCAATTGAGTACGATTGTCGTTAGCGATAATGGTATGCCAATTGACCTATTGGTTTCGGCCACCGAACCCACTCTTGTTCCTTGCTTTATCTTATTATCACACTTGATTTTCTTAATTGTATATTACTTTGACATTATAAATGAGTTTATTGAATATTGATTGATTGATACAAAACCAATTATTATTGATTGATTGATATCCGAATGCCATTGTTGCTTATGGTATCCCTTGCATTTGACCCTGTTATGATTTGGCAGAACTTCCGATTCGACAGGGGAGTGGGGAAATACTGTCGACCTTGTGCACATTGCATATTTGTACCCTATCTAGGAGGGGTTATGGTCCTGGCCATAGGGCCTGATCAGCCTTATGCTCATTTGATACTGGTGACCTACATGGTCCAATGATATTGATTGATATTATATTAGCGACCTATATGGTCCAGTGATATCGATTGTTTGGTGACTGTTTGATTTCTTTTCATTCAGTCCATCTCATTATCTGCCTTTCCATATGTAACCGAGTATATTTGTTATTTCTTGGCCTTTACTATATATTGATATCCCTATTTCTTATTGCGTTTCATTTGACTTATTCCTTTGCCTATTTGTACCTATTAATTATTGCGATGCATGTAAATTCACTGAGTATCTTTCATACTCATCGTTTTATTTGTTTACCCCTTTCAGGAGAGGAGTAGGTAGCAGGATCCAGTCTTCTGTTCTCTGTAGATTTTCTGCTTCAGATTTCTGATGTATATACCTATTTTGGATTACTGTATTATATTATTTTGGTGTTCATGATCTAGCTGCTCCATGGGTATGTATTGTGTAGCTAGGAGATGAACATTGTCTATATTTGATATTAATGGTCTTTATTGATTCTATATGATGCATGATATATATATAATTGTGACAGCCAATTGCATTATGATGACAGGATAATTGACAGGTTAACAGAATGATTAACAGGATAATATAATGGATGCTAATTATAACAAATGAATATATTGAGGATGATAGATTGTGTAATGATACTGGGTTCTACAGGTGCCAGTCGCTATTGGCATTTCCTGTGCCCTAGGACTGTCGCGGTTCAGAAAACCGGGTCGTGACACTTAATCTGCCAGAGTTTAAAGGTGACAGGGGTGAGGAACCTAATGATTTCTTGGAGTAGATAGAAAAGGTAGTGATGAGCCTACCTTGTTTCGATGCCAGGGCAGTTGTGCTGGTTGGATTACTGCTGAAAGGGAAAGCTTGAACTTGGTTTTCTTGATATATGGAGTCCAAATTATATGGTGATCATCCTCCTACCTAGGCAGAGTTTAGATAGAGGCTTATAGATGAGTTTTTGATAGAAGGGGTGAGGACTAGAAATCTGATATAGTTTGAGCAATTGGAGCAGGGTAACAGGATTGTTGAGGAGTATGCTGATGAGTTCATTATGTTAAGCAGATATGCTACTCAGATTGCTCCTTCAGAGGTAGATGTGATCAGCAGATTCAGGAGAGGATTACATGCCTCACTGCATAATGCCCTGCTTGCCACATAATTCACATCTCTGACTACCATTATTGACAAGGCCAATCGGATGGAGGAGAAATACAAGTCAGAGAGAGTTAAGAGAGATCTTAAGAGGAAGGGAGGACTTGGTATACAAAGTAGAAAAAGAGAAAACAACCCCAAACCTAGATAGATAGAGGCAGTGCCAATATTTAATCAGGGACCTCCATCAGGCAGTCAAAGGAGGAGGACTCATAGTAGGGGGCCTCCAGTGCATTTGGCTCCTGCTTATTCATAAGGCTCCTTCAGAACTGCTACTCAGATGCCTAGTGTGCCTATTTGCAGTTTTTGTGGTAGAAGGCACAGTAGGGAATGTTGTTAACAGACAGGTGCTTGTTTAAAATATGGGCAACATGGGCACTTCATTAACAAATGTCCTATATGGGGTGAACAATAACCATCTGCTATAGTTTCCCAGCCAGCAGCACAAATGAGCTAGAATGTTACCAGAGAGGCTCCAGTTAAGGGCAGAGGCAAAGGTCAAGCACCTAACAGTAATCTAGCCCAAGTAGGCAGAGGTCAGGGGCAAGTGTTTGCCGTTAACACCCAGAAGGCTGTCACACCCCAACTCCAGTGGTGCGACGGTCCTAGGGCAAGGGTAGGCTTAAGGCCACCATAAACCCGTAGAACTCCCACATTCTAAATCTTACATACAATTATATTATAAATTCAAATCATACTATGACATATCAAAA